>KZ308221.1:909218-964509 GCA_000376725.2 Ladona fulva | reverse complement strand
TAAAAAGAAGATTTTATGCGAATACCTAGACGAAGACCCGAAAGCTTTTTGGTCGTACGTGCGTGAGGTCCAGGGAAAAGAGCAAACGGTAGGATCGTTGAAAGATAAAAGCGGTAATGTAATTAACGATGCAAAGGGCAAGGCAAATATCTTAAATGAGTTTTTCCGTAGCGTTTTCACGTCTAACAACACGTTAGAACCTATACATAATTTTGATACTCCTGAAGCAATGTCGAAAATCTCCATCGGAGAAGACGGAATCATTAAGTTGTTGCGACAGTTGTTATATACATAACATATCCTTACTCTATGGAAATAATGCATCCTCCAAATATCCGGGAAACTTACTATTAAAATATCGATAGCTCTACAATTAACTCGGTACTTCGGAGGTAAACCGCATTGTCTTTAAGTTATTCTAAGATGCAGTGATGAAAAAGTTTTAACATATTTAGAATAAAATCCGGAATTATCACGGCCGTGTTATTAATGGAATTGCATCCGAAACGAGTATAGTGGGATAATGAAGTTTTTTTTCCTCAGTAAACATTTGCATGTTTCGACTTCATGTCACATGATTGCTCAGGTGAAATGAAAAATAAAACGGAAATATGTATAAACATACGGAGAGACATTGGAGATTTCCAATTAAAGTAGGCTCCCGGACAGCCAAGTGGGCAACGCGTTCGACTTCAATGAAAGCTGTCTCGGGTTCGATTCCCAGTTGGGGCCTACGTGCGAAATGAACTTAGCTGTCGAAGCACTTTTAACAATACTACTACTACTACAATCAAAGTATACATGTATCGTACTGGTCACGTAACTAAATTTTGAACTTCAAATTTCTTAACTTGATTCTGATGCATCAAAACTATAAAGAAGGTAAATGCTTTGGTGTTTGCTGGAGATTACGTAGGAACTTATGACGTCAAATCAGACGAAATTTCGGGTTACTCAACATCACTGTAACTTGTCATTGAAGTATTTCCATGATAAAGGACATGCAGAAGCTCGCTATCGATAGCCTACTAAATCCACATCTTACTTAGACGCTAATATTTTCATCTCGGTATAACAGGGTGACTATAGCTTTCATTTTCGCCACCGTTGGTTCTGAGAGGTAAAGGCCTTATCTAATCGCTTAGAGAGATATCCAGCGAATGTGTTTCATTCCTTAGCTTCCTTTGGGGGAAGTGTCGAATAGTAACATGAGAAAAGTGTAGATAATGAGGCAAACATGGAATCTTAAAAAAGTTCGGGGCCAAGTTATTTCGAAGTAAGTTATTTAGAGAATCGTTTTTATAGTAATAAATATGGTATTACGGCGACTTTTATTTATTATATCAAAGATTGATCAACTAATGAAGAGAGGGAGCGAATCATCTCCTTTAGAAAGCGAATGAAGATCAGTCTGTAAAAAAATTCTGCTTAAAAAGAATTAAGGCCATTGGATACAAGGCCTGAATATCCGTTTGCAGGCTGTTGGCAATAACATCGCCATGATTGCATGCATATAGATAAAATATTTCTGTTTTCGCCATTCTATGCTTAAAAGATGTTGCTATGCTTGCACACATACTTTGTTAGGTTCATGCAAACCATAATGGAGAAATAAGTTAGAGAACATGCATAAAAATCTATCCCTTTTGTTGTAGTGGTACTCGGCAATTAGAAGTGATACGAAAATCTCCTAGGACATTTTCTTAGCTTAATCCTTTATCTTCAAATCCAGGCACTTTTCAAGTACGTAAGTATCACACAATTTCCGTAATCGTGTAATTTGAGCAACATGTCCGGCGCATTGTGGACCAATTAGATCGAAAGAGCTTCGGCGCTAGTGTACGTCGCCCCTCCGCCTCCCATCCCCCACTCTTGGTGGAGGACTCTTCCCCTCCCACGACCTTCAAAAGGGATTAAGAAGAAAGGATATTTTCTGAGGCTCTGAGAGCCTTCTTCGGAAGAAGAAAGCAGAGGCGGTCTTTGGAATATCGGCAAATGTTATGCAGCTCATTCTTCCGTATACCGGCACGCCTCCATATCCCGGTTAAAGATCACGAAATACCATTTGCTGTTTTTGATAATTACGCTGGAAAAGATTGATTGCGTTATACCATCACAGAATACCTACTTGCATGCTCATTCAAACAAGCGTAGAAACATCATCGGATGCAAATAAAGGGAAATTAAACAAATGGGGACAAACATAAATAGAGAAAATATGACTATACAGTGGAACAGTGAAATATCTGCTAGAGAACATCTTCCAAAAGTGTTTTTACGGGAAAATTCATGAACTCGAATTCAACAATTGCTTTCGTCGTACCCCTGTATAACCATATCAGTTTTTCAAATTCCGTTTCTTTAATCATGTACTTCGCATTTTGAATAGAAACTACATTTTAATAAATGTAAATGTAGTGGCCAATTTTAGCACTGAGTGGGACATTCCCCATCGGTCTCTTCTCAGCGAGAGTAGCTTGACGGTGTCCTTTATAAACAAACTCACGTTACAAAACATATCAAATTAACCAGAGTTGCAATGACGTGTTTTGTTGGATTTTGAGCAGTCTTAGATAGATCGTACATTTTGATGAATTCCAACCTTTTTCGTTTAACGATTTTTTATTGATCAATTATGGTTAATCTAAAATATTTCTACATTGTTTAATTAAAATGACGAAAATAAACAAATAAAAGAGGGCAATGTCTTTGCTCCAAAAGTTGATCGTATTCAAGCTATGACTGCAAAAATACGACGAGAATACAGTAATCAATCATTCAACAAACTTAGCAAGAATCACACCGATGTAAAACAGCAATAGTTCACGTGCTCTTTAACTATCCCGTCTTCAGCTGTAGCGAAATTAAGTAAAAAGAAAGAAGAATCTTACTAAAGAAGATCTGTTCTCATTTTAAGGTTAAAGGAACGTTTTTGTATATTAATGATCCATGAAAACGTTCCCTACTCTTTTTCGACGGGCAAGCAATAACAAGTTTTACATCCCGCTTAAAACACTATTGGGTTATATCGCGAATCAGCCCTCTGAAAAGCGGTTTTACTGCTTGCACACGACGTTGATTGTTATAGTACATATATTCGTTAATTTTATCGTCGTATGTGTAACATGGGTTTATTTGAGGAGGGAAAATACGAGAATTCTTTTCCCAGGGTTTGAATTGGTTTTAATTCCGTATATCAACCCGTGGTAGCACGCGCACACAGGGAACCTCTATCCGTCAATATTATTGTTTCTGTGTTACATACATATATTTCTCTTCAGCATTGATGAATGAAATACATTTCCCAAAAATAAGCGTAGACTGCTATTTGCATTTCTAAAATTGCTTCGACAGGTGAAGCTTTTCCGCGTAAATATGTCACCGTTGGGCATCGAACCCGAGGCAGCTTTCAACAAAGGCGAGTGCGGTACCCCTTTTTGCTATGTGGTAGCTCAAGGGCGGTTTATTGAACGTAGGGGAAAAACCCGAAATCGCGCGTAGGAAAAGAGAGAGAATGGTTTATAGTTAAAAGAATGGTCAGGGAGTTGTATAGAGATATTGAGTGATAAAGGAAAATCCCCGCGACCCGTGGACACAGAGAGATTTGAGTAGCGGTTGAAAGGGGTGAATAGGAAGAAAGAATCAAGGTAAGGTTAACAGGCTCTAAGGAGAGGTGGAGTAAAACAGCGAGGGTCGGGTAAAAGAGATGCGACAGATACCAACTGTGCCGGTGGATTTCAAGTCGCAGTGTTTCCTAGTGGCGGTCAATGAATATGCATTCTCAAGGCCCCTCTCCCACGAGCATCTGGGGTTTTCCATGCATGCCATTCATTTAGTTTATCCAAACCAAAAGTATTTCGGCAGCAGTGAGTTCTTATCTAGTCGGGAGCTTGGGTACGTCGTATTCACACATTTCACTCGGTGGAAGGCCCAAGAAAGGAGGTGTATTCGAACCGGCGCGCCGGGGAGAAACCTTTTAAACGGAAAACAATAAGGTTCGAATTTGATTCTACACCATGCTAAACGTTTCTCGATATATCATCACAATTCCACCGAAGAACTTCTCTTCATAATAAGAATGGGAACTTTACGAAGGGTTTGTTTGGGTTTATTGTCCGCAGTTCATTGCCGTCTTAGGACTCATTTTCCTTACCCTCCCATACCTCTGCCCTTCCCTCATCCCCTCTGTTTGGAAGACTCGACAGCGGCATATCTTCGAACTAAATTCGGAAGGCGCGAAAGACGGCTAATTTAAACTGTATCCAATCCCCTTAATGGAGTACATACAAACTGGGGCAAAACACTATCCTGAAGTCAGTACTAGAGGCAGTAAAGATTAGAATTCTGAGGGTATGAGGCAATTGAAAAGGTTAACTTGCGGAGTAGCAATCCTAAAACCGCGAACCAATTATCGTTCCATGGTGGCCACGATGTTTTATTCAGTCCTCGAGACGATATCTTGATGTGAATGAAATATTTTAGTGAAATTGAAACAAAAAAACTTCGTAAAGTTTAACAAAGCAAGATTTTATTTTAAGAAATACTCTTGATTCACAGTCTTCATCAGGCTCTAAATGCAAAGAGACCTATAACGTAAAATTAATTATTTGATTGAATGGATTGAGCTGATTAGACGTATGGTAGTAGAAAGAAGGGGAGGCAAACCGTTGAGAACAATAGGGACTGATTGGAAAGTAGGTGATTATTCGTTACATTAGAATTGTAATGGGTAATTTCTAAATGGTACATGTAATTAGGTTTAAGTCCTTTGTTCTGACTGTGTAACAAGGTGAAAGGATAAAATACCTAAGTGATCTTATTGTTTGAGTAAATATTGTGCAAAATTAAAGGTAGGGGATTCGTTGCGAAAGCATTTTTTTTAAGTTTTTTGTTTTAATTCCTGAGATTCCTAAGTTTCAACAAGTTACTGCTTCGACGCTTGATTATACTTGATCTGTTTTTTCAGTTATCTTTAGAATAGAATATATTGGTATAGCATAGTGAAAAATGTACCTTTCTTCTTCATTTTCTCAGTCTTGTTCATGGTTGAGATGATATGAAAGCCACCGGTATGACTGATGCTAAATAATGGCATTTATCCCTCTTTATAGAATGCAATGGAAAGTATTGCTGTTACTGACATCGGATGAATAAATATATACGTATACACGAGTATTAAAGTAGACTTGCGAAACTGGAGACGTACCACAATTAATAATTGTATGTATGGCTCCAGTAATAAGAGCGGTCAAACTAAAAATTATCCCATAAGCAACGCTCACCAATTCACCCCAATCACCTGCTTCTGTTCCTTTTCCCCTCTCCTTCCACCCCTCTTCATGGCATACCCTTTTTATCATTTCCTTTATCTTCTCACAGCCCTTGTCCTTTCACCTCCTTGAGTATTTATTGTTCACCTTGCTTGTCCTGTTGCCAATTTTCGCTGCGAATTCTTGATGTCTGCAAATCCCTTTCGATTTTGCCTTGTTATGGTATACTAATACTCCAAATTTTCGTCATCCTAAAAAATAATAGAACATTACTGGTATACTGGAATATTTCAGTAACTTTGCTGTGCAAATTCGTATTCCTGTTTTGCTTGAAGTCATATCGGTACTTCTCCAATCCAGTTCTTTTGTTTCGAAAGTAGCAGACATCTACAATATCGTCCATTGCTGGCGCAAATTCCGGAATGTATAATATTTTTGGCAGTAAAATACTGTAAACATTCTTGGTCAACATATATCTTCATTGCGAAGTAATACAACGAAAATTAACTGATTGTGTGTAACAATTTCAGAAAGTTGGTTAACCGATCTTCGAGCGCCAAAAAGAGGCACTTTATTTCAAGCAAAATACAATAGAAGTACAGTAAATAACATTCCCGCAATAGACCCAAAACACCTTTGCCTTATAAATAATTCTTAATGACCTTAGCGGAGTTGAATGGACACCGAAATTCTTACCCAAATCCCAAAATGGGAAAATATCTTCCCTTGGTAATACTTCACGAAATACGTGCGACATTTTAACTATCCTCAAACTATCTTCGAACTTGGAAATATCTGTTTTCTTTTTTCGTGCGTATACTTTCCAAAAACGAGAAGCCATGTGATACGTGTGGTTATACGCGATGAAGTGATATTTTTACTGTGGTTGATTATAAAAATCGTATTACATGGTTGTTTAAGTATTCGTTAAATCTTTTACTTGTTAATCTTTTTTTATTCGCCAAATCTTCTCGCTGGTCAAAATTAAGCTTCTCTGCTTCTCAATCAGTTATATTAGTTATAATACGTTGTTATAATTGATTGAAAAGTAAGCATTATCTTACAGCTTGTAGTATTTTCAAGCATTTCGTTCTTCTGAAATCTATAATTCTTTCCTTTACATTATTTTCGTCTCCATCGAATACAGTCTGTAATTTGCTCTTTATTCACGTTTGAGTCGTTTTCTGATGTCGTGACAAAGAAGACGAAAAATATATTAATGGAGGTTATTTTAAATATTGTAATCGCTAAGGCCTTTTCGTGGAACACCCCATTAATTTTTCTAAGTATTTCCTTCTTAAATTATATGACTGAGTAAACAATTGTTAGCAAAATATTCATATAAATATTCCTGGAGAGTAAAACTCAATGTCGCATGCTGTCGTTCTTGCTGCTAGGAACGCTGACTCCTCTCTCTTTTATGACAATTACTATCTTTAATGACTGTTCCATTACTGCGATTCTGGAAATTATTATTTCGATCCTTACTTCATTTTCAGGTTTAAATTCAAATTTTCAGATGAACCACCTTTGATTATGTAATCTGTAATAGACGTGAGGTTGATTGATAGACGTGGTAATGGTTTTACGGACGTGTTTCCCGCCAGAAACTGGTCGCGAGCAATTTTCCGCATACGATGTTAATATTTTTAAACTGATTTAACTGTTAGTTTTAAATCGGCTTTAGCTAATAATCATTCTCATGCCTCATTATTATTACCTCAGGTATTTGATTGTTGGACTTCTTCCTTGCAAAACAGATTGCAATAAAATCTAAAATCGTTGACCTGAGGAAACATGTTCCGCGCTTAATTTCTTTTTAGAGATTACCTCAGTATTCCAAAATGCTTTTGATACGATGGAGAGGGGGAAATCCTTTCAACTTGACCGTGACCTGACTGAGTTAAGTTTTCCCTTCAACACCTGAACGTGTTCCACTTATTCATTTAAGGGCCACTTATTACTTTATTTAATATTACGTTGATATTCGGTCAGTGGACCAGGTGGCAACGGCCGAGGGGCGTAAGAAAATAATAATAAAATCTGCCCGGCATTCGCCCTGTGACCTCCCGTGGACAGTCCTAATCTTTTCTAGTGTAGTTATTACAATCAATTATAAATTGTTGATACATAATATTACACATTGTTCATAAAAGATACTGATGTACTTATGATAATAAGAGCGATAAAGAAATTGAGGATCACATGTACAAACAAATTAAATTTTATACATTTTTAAGCTTCTATTTTAAAATTTTAACATTTTTCGGCATTGAAATGAGAAGTTCTCCAGGTAAAGCATTCCATTCCTCTATTGACTAATGAATATTATTTCTGTAGTGGCACCAGCGCCATTCAACTTAAGGCGCGAGCAATTTGGAAGGGCTCGCCTTAACCACTGGATGAGTAACTCCAAGGAGGAGAAACATGCGGAGGGGCGAAGACCTCCACCTTCTTCTTGTCAACCCCATGTCTTCCGTGTATAAAGCACCTGAAATTTCCGGGACAAATTCATTTCTGGTCGGACTGTCACTCTGCTTGGACACGCTGCCTCGGGAAAACTACGACTGAATCCTCGGAACTGGGGTGCTATGCCCTATCTTTTCGTAACGAACGGAATGAGTAATCCCAGAATTCCGAAGAAGCCTCTCCGTAACGACCGGAATTAGAATTCCGTGACAATGGGTATGCCCGATCTCCTTTCGCTTACGATCGTTGCGAGTAAGCTTCTTCGTAACGGTGTTGCAAGGTTTACGTATTCTACTGACTTGCTTTACTACATTCTCATCAAAGCGCATGCGCATTGGCGAGTAATTGCAGTCTGCTAGGCGGGTGTTTACATCTATTATGAATTTTGAAGAGTGAGTTCAGTGGAAAATAATGTCATGTCATGGAAAAAGTATTTAAATAAATTTCTATTTAGTGCATGGGTCACCTCTCCGTAAACTAATGAAATCGTTGAGTCCTTCTATAGAAATTGTATACGTTGATTTGTCATTTTTTACGTGATTAAGAATTAGGCCATCGTTTACGGAATAGAATGTATTCGTTTTACGCTTATCGTTGACTACTGATTAAATATAGTAATGACTGAAAGCCTCCGAAGATGATGAATGTGTATTGTAGATATGCGAAGCATATGGCATAGTGTGAATTACAAATCCTCTTTTGGGTTTCCTTGCTTTGCTTTTTGATCATGATGTTGTAAGGAACTAATAGAAAGTATTTAAGACATAATTTTTTGTGAACAGAACGTAATTAGTTGTGTTTACCTTAGAGCTATACTTTATAAACTTATACAAAATGTCGCGTATGGTAGGGGGAAATGAGACTTTTATAACTTTTATTTAAATGTCATTTAGATATTAATATTGTTGTAATTACAAATATAAAATTGTATAAAATTCTGTGTCCTCTTCTATAATCCACTACCTCAGCCTTGACTCCGCTGAGCAATGCTATGCTATTATTTGTAAAGGAAAATGCACTTATTACGACTTCGAAACGAATTGGTAGATCATAGTAACACTAATTGCGTTTTTCTTCATGATGAAAATGCTACCTTAGTTTGATTAGTCATAGAGTTCGTTCCGCCTCCTTACTTATAAATCATAGAAGAATATAGTTACCTATTTCTAAATGCTTAGGTAGACCTTAAAAAAAAATCAAACAATCCAATCCCAGCATTTCACGATAAAAGTTGAGTTCCAAATACGACTCATAGAACATAGAGTATTTCACTTTTACTTAAGGAACCGATGACACTAACGATTAGGACATTCTAGCATTAGTAATATAAATAATCTTGCCCAACTTTAGCCTCGTAGCTTCCACTTGCAAAGATTTTAAGGGCACAGAGAATCTGCAGGATTAGGAATCATACGTAAATTACATAAATATATTATTGTCTACATGCATTGCATATCCCGTTTGCTTACGTCCCAATAAAATCAATATTTAATGTATAATACCAGTAAATGAACTGGAATTCCAGTTCTTCTTGCCAGCTGCCCCAGCTGGGGTGTTAAGGCTTACGTTAAATACGCTACTCTTTCCTGGGGTAACCTAAATTACTCGCGAATGTACTCTGCTGTCATAGCAAATGGATTTGTAGAATCCCTAAGGGTGCTACGGCTCATCATTTCGTTCTCCTCTTCCAAATCTTTATCGTAGCAGACAGTCGGTCCGCCATGTTTGTTGTTTACATGCTAGATTCCACCTACTTTTTGTAGGTGAGAACAATTCCGGTACAAACGGAATTCAATTCCGTTCCATAATCGGAATTCTGAGTTAGAGCATACCAAATGAGATTCCAGTCGGAATAACTGCCAGGATGGCCGAAAATTCCGATCAAAACCCAATTCCGTGCGTATCGGAAAGATAGGGCATAGCACCCCTGGACTTCAATGGATTCAATGGATTGCTGCTAGCGATCGTTAAGGTACGAATCTTAGTTTTATCATATTTTAGAGTATTTGCGTGGATTGCTGATCCACCTTCCGAAGTGTGACGAGAGTTTTCGGTGTATGCGCTATTCATTTCCCATTAGTACGTGCATTAACTATCACTATCATGCTGCTGTGACCACGTCAAGCACAAATTACGCACTTTGAAGATTCCACGCTAGGAAATTGGACCACCGTAACTTCGTCGAGACCGATGGCTATTAGTGTGCTGTGCTGATGGGAAAAAATCTGGAGATCTTCGTTGAACTCAAAATACTACTCTCCATACAGCTGCTGGCAATAGACCAGGTATGTGGCTAGCCTACATTAAAGTTGGATAATTGAATTGTTTATTGACAGAGTTTTAGGGTTTGTCAATCTTTGGTAAGAAGACGTCTCGGATAAAGTGAGATCAATCCATTTGACAATATTTCGAATGTGTGTGATCGAAGTCTCCTGGTTCCCAAAATTAGTGTATGCTATTAACAATTCTATTAACAAGCATTCTCATTTATTTTCAATTTTAAAGTATCAAAATTTAGTCTTTCTACGGTTTTTTTTTCAGTTGTAGTGCGAACGTGTAATCTCATTAACTGTTTTTTTCTTCCTTTTAATACTTAAATATATCTTAACGTAGTAGAGCTAGGTCGAATATTGTAGAATCTCACTGACACTGTTGTCAATGAAGCTTAATTTATTCTTCCTCTGTTTGAAACTTTGAATATAATGTACTGTGTTGTTGCTTAAAGGTCTCATACCCAAATGAAATTCTGTGGATGGTTTACTACTAAAGCGGATCATCAGCTTTCTATTGAAGGGGCTCTAGAAACTCTATCCAGAAACTTACGGCAACTCTTATTATAGAGATTATAAGTTGCTATAAGAAACTAATAGTCTCTAATTGAACTGCTAGTTATTAAGGAGTGATAAATGTTGACATAGCTGTCTTGAAGATAGTATGACACAAGAGAGAAGTTTCTTTAAATGGAGCACTCTTCTGAATTTCGCCAGTCTTAGACTATTTGCAATTAAGTTTGATTGCAGGTCAGTTGATACTGCTAGATTGTGTACTTAGAGTTAAATTTTAATTTTAATGCAGCTCATGTAAATATTCACTCCGGTCAAATCTTAGTTATTCGAAAATGGTTTGTGGCTGAATAATTGGAATCCTCTCTCAATTGGTATTTTAAACACAATTATAAATAATTTAAATTATTGTCTCATTAGTTAATACAATCTAAAGACTTGAATGAAAGTGAAGCGTTGTCTCTGTCGAATTGAACTGAATTTTATCATGGGACTTCCGCTCCTTCCTTTCACGCAGTTCTTCTATCGGCGATCGATCTCATTGAAATTTTTTGTGCATGTTTCATTGAAATAGAGCCAGATTTATATTTAAGTAATTATAATCGCCTAAACTAAACTTTATGAAATCTGATCCGCAAAGAACTTTTTACTGTGAGAATATTATAATTCGAACGCAATAACAAACTTATCGCTGGTAATTCGTTCCAAGTCATATGCATTTCATTTAAAGCTGTTGATTCTATTTTAATATAATTACGGGGTTTCGGCACTTTGACTAAATTACAATGTTAAGAATTTAGTTGGACTGAGACTTTTTCATCATCGGAAAGACGTCGTAGCGAGAGTCGTGAATCTTTATCTGAAGTGTGATCTCGTAATGAACGTAAAACTTACTGCGATTTTTTTTGGTATTACAAACCCATCGTAAAGTGACGGTCTGCTGTATTTGAAAACTTTGATCAAAGATATTTTAATGGAGGGGAGGGAATGCAATGAAATTAGAGATTCGGCATTATAATAGTTCTAAGAATCGGTTTCTTAAACTTAACGTCCAGCTGCTTAGCCGTTATCTACAGAAAAACAAACTTATTTTGAAGATAAATCAACGAGATTCGGTGGTTCAGTTGTTCCCGAAAGGAGTGATGTGATACGGATCTTCACTGCTGTCCAGCTATTATAGGCCTGTCGAGCTCTTCCTTGATATGCTGGAACTATTCCCGGGATGAAGAAACCGGCGCTTCATAGCTCACTAAGCAGTAAGGATCCTCCTCGTTTAACTTTAACGCTGCGGAGTCCTTTCAAGACCAAAGGAAGGAGAACGGCGCTGTGGAAAGAGGAAGAGTTCGCCGAAAGGTAAGCCCGGTGTTATTAATACTCGTAAAGCATGCAATTTCTACTGAATAGATGCGATTTTTAGGTGAAAATATGTTAAGTCTCATAAGAATCATTGTAAATCGGCAAAATTTAATATTATAGAATTATTATAGAATTTATTAAAATCCTTTTCTGAAAAAAATAAAACTACGCGGTTTGTTCAATTTATTTTTATTTCGGGGAAAGTGTAAGAAAAATCTAAACTGATTGCATCTACATTTTCTGTGCAGTACTTATTACAGATTTAGTATGGTGAACTAATTGCGGAAATGCTTGTTTTGCGCGATAAAGTTTATGTACGTACTGTGTGATTCAATAGTACGTACATACGTGCAGAAAATTTAAGAGAACTTTTTTGGTCTGCATCTACCCAGAAAATCTATTTTAATACCTTTAACACCAGGATATAATGAAAATTTCTGAAAATGTTTTCTTTCTGGAAATTGCTCATCCTGAAGAAAGTTGCGAAAGTGGTCACTGTATTCGGATTGCGGAAATTAGAAAATACGGTTTACAATATCAGGCGCAGTAAACTTACTTCTTACTATTTTCCTGAAATAGCATAATTTTTCCACTTCTCTCGGATATTTAATATGGACGCTAGTTTGAGTGGAATTGAAAATAAAATACATCTTGCCGTAAAATATTAAAACAAAGTTTACCATGTTTCATCCTGTTTTCGACCATATAAAACTATTTTATATTTAGTTACCTGAGTTTAACCTGTTATTAATTTTAATCACGCGTAGAACTGAAAATAGTTCCTTTTCGCGCTATATAACGGAGCGCTGTCTTTAAAATTTTATTTCTGACTATTACTTAATTCGAAAGAGATCCTGTAACCGTCCGGTTTAAAAAAATTGTATAAATTATCTAGTATTGCTAATTAAGTGTAATTTTTATTTGTAAATTTTCCTACCAAAACTTTATTAACAGACAAAGTTCACGCGTTTTTGGCATTTCGATACTGAGAAAGTTTTATTCATTCTAATTATTCAACTTATATATTCATTCTATTTACCGTGATTCGGAAATACGAACTTTAGTCGGGAACAAATACTTCCATTGTAATGAATTTGTTTTGATATAAGAGTACGACAAATTTTCAAAGTCTGCATTCCATTTAATAGCGCGAACGAACCTTTTAAGTTCTACCTGTGATTGAAATGCCCGACAGGTTGAACACAATTTTCAAATGTTTTGCATTATTTAATCAAACGCATATTGAAACATGCTATTGATCTAAGAAATTTTGCTGTGAAATTCTTAGTTTAACTTTTATTAAACTCCAAATTGGGGTATCTATTATAAAAAATCTCGCAATAATTGGCCATAAAATTCTAAAGCGTTAATAAGAATTAAATCTGATAACTTGTTACGATACCTCAATTTTTTATGCGAATGCTAGTCACAATTTGTACGGCGCTTTTGCAAGATCAGGGGTGTGATCAGGGGTTCAAAGGGTCAGGTGTATTAAATACCAAACTCTGTCGATACCAAAATCGTGCTGCAAAAATATTTCACCAGGCAACTGTTGGAGATAAAGTTGTTACTTTGCAGGTTATTATGCTCTTTAAGGCAATCGTGGGAAAAGTCGTGAGAAATGCGTACTTCTCGGGAGTTTTGAGTTTTACTTCCTGCTAAATCATATTTCTTTAGTAACTAGCTGCTCGTTCCATTAAATGACTGTCACATTTGTTTGCAAAACTGTGCTAGTCGTGAATTGTAGAAACCCTCGAGAAAATTACTACTCGGGGAAAGACTGGTTTGAACCCAGAAGTCTGTTTTCGTGCGATCGCAAATTTCCCATTTTCCAAAGTTAAAAACCTTATTCATTGATTACAATACGTAAACGGTTCCTCATCGCATATAGGCAGTTAAAACTGCAATCTCTTATATTTCCCATATTTTTGTAGTTGACGATCGATAATGAATTTTGATATTCCGAAATGTGTTGGTTTGATTCTTACTTTTGTTTGATAATTAAGATTACAGTCGTCAGTTCTTCTGTTGACAAAAATTTGTATTGATTTTGACATTAACATTCACTCGAGTCGCTTGGTAAATTCGAAGAAAAATCTGCGCTTTATTTCTGCCAATATTAAAGAATAAAAATCATATTTCCTTAATGATTCTAAAAAGAAACTTAGTGTATTTATGTAAGTTGCAGGCATCGGATAAAACTTCTGGCACTGGTGATTGAGATGCACCGCTGGTGGCAAAAAGTGATAAAGAGTCACCACACTCTTGATCACTGGTGAATAGCAAGATACACTAAAAGATCTTTACTTTCTTGATTCTTTGTTTTAAATGGAATATCCTCGCCGACCGTTGCTTTCTAACAATAGAAACCAGATTTAAATGTGTTTTTTTACAAAATTGATATTCATGATAATAGTCTGTCCAAGGATGCTTTTTCTAAACAGTATGGCATGGATTATTAAATTTGGAATTTATCTTTCTTAATTTCCCATAAGCATCACCAGCTTGGCGTTTTTTGAAACCTTTCCTGTATAAAGTTTGTAATCCATGAATTACTGCAAATTTGGAAACAATCCCCAATGAGAGGCTGTAATTTTGATTTTGCTGGTTTTTTAAATCAAAAGAAATTCGCATGAAAATGTTGTCAGCTTCTCTTCAGGTTTTCCACTGAAGTTTTGGTATTTTAAAAGCTATGATTATTTAAATATATCAGCTGAATTTGTCTATTGAATATCTTCGTTTATTTAATTACATTAACACTAATAAATGTATGCAACCATGGATCTAAATTTTCGTAAAATATTAAATTTCTATGTTTTATGTTGAATGTGAATGGGACAAATTGACGTAAAACTGACTTTTTTTTACTACTTGACTGTATCTAAAGATCTCTTGCTATATATTACAAGAATAAAAGTCTTAGAAAGTTGATGGAAAATTTTATTCAAACCACATTTTTGATATTTCCACTATTATTTTGGTGAATGTCTCAAACCACCAAAAATTACATATTTTAGGCAAACCATTGTTTGATTTTCTTTATTTTTACCATATTGAAAATTTCAATAATTCTACCTTCATAAGGTGAGATAATAGATCACATTTCATGATCCATTATCTGGAGCAGAAAATTTTGGGGATATGGTGACAAGACAAGCATTACAGGTAAAGTTTTCAAAGGAAATTCTAAAGTTGATTTTTTTAGCAGTATAATATATTATAATGCAAAGATATAATTTTAAAACGATTACTTTATTTTAGAAGAAAGTCTCTAAAAATAGTTTCTGCTACTTTAATCTCTCTCCAATTTTGAGAGAAATATAATGTTATTCAAATAAAATTTACAAATGAAAAATAATTTAATATTTAATAATAACTAATTCAATGAAATAATTTACTCTCATTGGAGACTGAAGAGATATCTAACTAAAAATCTAAATTTATACAGTACAATAGAAAGATTTCATAGGACTGTAAAATGATACTATTTCATTGCTTTTTGGATAATTACTTCTATTTCTTCATCTGATAGACTTCAATGTATGCACAGGTTCATTAAATATCTTAATTTTAGATTTCTTCAATTGTAAATTAAAATGTTTTGTGAATTAAATGAGTTTTTTCCATTTTAAAATTTGATACAGTTTTGATCATGAATGATTTCTTGTTTTTGAATTTACTTTTTGTGAAATTATCTGCATAACTGAATTTCTGATTCTTGATATAAATGCAAATATAATGGTTGTTACTGCTAATATTTTCAACTTGGAATACTTCCCAATTATAACTTTTCTTTCAGGCAAAGTTATGGGATTATGTACATTTGATTGTAATATTTGATTTTTTCTATGTGGTGAAATTGTCTGGTTTTAGGAAAATTGTGCTTGAAGTCTGGTGATCTCAATATTAATTTCTTTATAATGTATGTATTTTTAATGGTATGTTATGTGCAAAAACAATGCTACTTTGAAATGTAATTTGTGTATGCAATTTATGAAAATTGTAAAAAAATCATGTAAATGGAAAAAAGAGTAAAGGAAATTTCCAAAAATTTTGTGTGGATTCAATTGGCTCGTGGAAAAAGAAGGCTCATCAGGGTGGAAACTATCTCGAGAGTCTTCCCTCTGACTCTTCGAGATAGAAAAGTTTTTCAAGGTCAAATTTCTAAGTTTGTTTACATTTGGGACTTAAATTTTTTTCTGGATTCTGTGGTCTACATAGTGGAAATATTACAAGTCTAGAACCTTGAAATATTTTCAGTCAAAATTGTAAACATGAGAAAATTCTCAAAGTTCAGAACATTAACTTGTTTGTTCTGAACTTTGAGAATTTTCTCATGTTTACAATTTCGACTGAAAATATTTCAAGATTCTAGACTTGTAATATTTCCACTCAGTATCTAAATAAAGACAATTTTTCAACATTTAAGTCTTTATTGACATTAATTTTTTACTTTTGAACATTACAAGTATTTTGGGATACATGCATTACTGCTACTTCAGGTAATTGTTGAAACAATCTTAATTTATGCTCCTCCTTTCCTGGTAAAAACTTCAGCCTATGCATGAAAAATTAGAAGATTAATGAAAGACTTAATAACATTGAAGAATACTTCACTGTAGCGTATATCAACATGTTAATAAGATCGCAATAAAAATAATTAAATGCTTTAAAATCTAGAATTATTATCAAACTGTTGAAAGGTACAATACTATAGTAAATTTTAAAATTTTATTTAACCATGCAATTAGTTTTNCATAATTCGTTGAAGTTTCATCTGTGACATACCTTTATATAATTTAGCTTTAAATTTTTACAATGATTTGTTTTCTTTTATTAAACTACTTGACAACTTGAAATAATGGAAAGTGAATTTCATAATATTGCTAACCTCTGTTCTTGAAAATATTACTAATTCATGATGCTTCTTTAAGGTCCAGATCACCCTCACTGCAAATGAAGATGTCTTTTCAGTCTCAAACATTTTTCAAACTCATTAATACAATACCAAAAATAACCTTTGCCTGTGTTTGCTAAACATATCATATACATCAGAATCCTTAATACTCAAATCACCTCCATATTTTAGAAATGCTTTTTGAAGACTTTTCATGGATTCTTCTTAAAGAAACCTGCATACATCAATAGCTTATGAGGTACTCATAAAGAAGGCTGAATTTAATACCAGATATTACTATATGCACAAGCCAGTTCAAGGAGCACTCATTCACAGCCATGACAAGTAATATGAAAAATGAAATTGTTCTTAATGGAAAGTAGATTAAACAGGACAAAAATTGTTTTTTGTTAAGATACTTTCATTTCCTATTTTTGTTCACATTTCAAGCAAAGAAAAAAATAAAGAGCCAACTCCCTGCATCATCATAAAGCTAAAATTTGATTAGATGTCATTATTTTAGTCTTATAAAGCATCAAGGAGGAAAATCTATCATTCAAGAAGAATCATATTGATTTCTTTGTATACCAAAAGTATTTTGAAATATTTACAGCTGTACCAAATAATTTAAACGCAGATATACGTGAAGGTTTGTATCTTCCAGCAACTATTGTTCAAGCTTTGGCTCTTCAATTAAAGTTATATCCCCCTCTACATTTAACAGTTTTAAAAGTAAAGTTAAGTAAATATCATTAATTCAAAAGATAAATAATCTTTATTCAATCATTTCATTTGGTCTTATAATGAATTACAGTTGGATGAATATTAGAACTAAATTTCAAAAGAATTAAGACTCCATCATGATCATGGAAATAAATTTGCTGTTGCATTCATGACATTCAATAAAAGTATAAAAAATTCAAAAGAGAAATCCTAAGTAACAGATGGAGGTCTTCTTTCTTTCAGATGTGAGGTCACATTGCAATATTAGCTAGTTAGTAGACGAATTGAAATGATAACCACTTGCTAGGTGTACTTAAAGAGCATATTAGTGATTTTTTTTCTCTACTGGTCTTTGGGAAAACAAAGAACTAAAATATAGTCTTTTTTAGTTACCCAAACACTACAAAGGCAGGGCCAAAAAAAGTCATAAAAGAGTCTGACCAGGGTATGTGGGACCGACACCATTAAAATCAATATTTATTTACAATACTTAATACACAAGCAAGGAATGAATGAAATCTGAATAAATGATGACGATTTAGATAAAAACTGAAATGAAATTCTCTATTTGTAAATTGAAGTAAATAATTAAGCACTGAAATAAAAATATTCTTCTTTTACGAAGATGGCATTTGTATAATACAATTTTTATCTGCATAGACAAATCAACTTAATTGAGTTAATTTCAAGTTTGATGTATCTGAGTTACTGTAGCAAACAACCAGCCAAAGCAGTCAACAACTCAGAGTAGGAAGCCAGTGCCTCAGAAAACCTACAATGTGACTCTTGTTATTTAAATTAAGAAATATTCTTCTTGTGGATTTCAATCTCCAAATATGATTGCCTATGAATTCGTAATTTATCAATTCCAGCAAAATAATTAAGATATTCGAAATCTCGGGTCTGTGAAGATCCGAGGTCCATGCTTTGATTATCAAAATAAGTAAAAAGAAGGTGATATATGTGAGATACTGCGAAAATACAGTGTTCAACATAAGAGAATCATATTATTTGCATAAATATTAAAGCAAATTAAATATCTCCCCACAATTTTATCCATCTGCTAAGTGTAACACAATCCGAGAAATAAAAATTAAAAAGGTCTTACGGGTTGTAAGCTGTGAAATAAAATCATTATCGTTTTCTTATAATTTTTGACACATTGTCTTAGCAATCCCGGAAATATTTCACAAAGGCGAGAAAGGCCATAGCAAATATTAATGTCGATTACGTCTCTTGTGAGATATTATTAAAAAAATGAAAGTCAATCGTCAATATATCGAGAGTCGAACAAGTTAAAATGGTTACGATTTTGCTAAATTATACTGAAACCCCGTAACTACCTAACTGCTCATGTGGCTGAATGGTTATGGTGTATGACCCAACACTTTAGGCAAGATCATTCCATATAAGATCTGGTTCAAACCCTACTGAGAGTGGTAATTTTCTCCAAAGCATCTTCAAAGAACTTCAGGAAAGTACGCTCGTATACCTGAAACCTATTTTCGCGTACTTACTCTTATTATTGTCTTTAATAACTGTTATGCACTGTGTTTCATATTACCGTCATTTTCACTCAACGCCTTTTTCAAAACGTAAGCGGAATTAAATATAATTCTAGATATGAAAAATAGACTCTAGATAAAAAGTAAATTTGGTGCATACTTTCAACATTGCTATCACTAAATTATTGGCTCCAAAAACAAAAGTTTCGACGCTTGTACTAGAGCTGTGTCGTTCAGGAGTGAATCGTTCTTTATGAACGATTCATTGGAATGAACCGAATGAGTTGAATCGCGTTATTCGTTCCATTGGTTCATGAAGAATCAACAGAATCAGTGAATCGCTTGAATCAGTATATGGCGGACAAGCGTTAATGCAAAACTCTCGCATTAGTTGGGTTTTCACTGAACGTTAAGTTTCTTCTGTGCAATTTCCAGAAAATATTTTATCAAATATTCTAAACCAGTTGGTATGTTTCCAATTCAGATCGATATTTCTAATGATATGGACATATTTTCTTCATTATTCATTACACGAAGTTCTACGTTCGGTTCTGTGAAGCATATTTTCAGTCATCATATATTTCACAAATGTGATAATTAGTTTGACGTTGGCAGTGAAATAAATCTATTTAGATTAAACCTGGTGATTGATAAGTGCACTTAATCATTGCATATGCAATTCTTTACAACATCTTACATATAATTGAGAAGACACAACTCTTTCCCAGAGATTTGTTTAAGAAAATTTCTTTCCGTCTTCTAAACTAAGGTAGATTTTAGATTATTATTACGAACCACGCTTGTTGAAATGCGGTGTGAAACGTAATATTTATTTTTTTGTTATGCAGTGATATCTGTGAAGCATGTTTGATTTCCCTCTTGAAAATTAATGAGTTTCACCTCTCAGTGCTACAAAAGTGAAAGTAGGTGTTTACGAACATTTTAATTTTTATTTAAGTACATTTAGTACCGTACAAGGGTTTCATTAACGATTTTTTATTTTTGATGTCCCGTTTTTTAAGCAAGAGCTAAGCAACTCGCAATGTCTACAACATTAATAAGGTTAAGTATTAGTATTAGAAATACAGTGGTATTTTCAGAAAATCCATGAAATATTTAACAGGAAATAACGCTCCAACATTCACTTCCCGGTCTTGAGGATTTAAATCATGTCCGCAATTGGTTCATTGCCGTGTTGCCGATTTTGGTTCATCCTAGTCATTTGGTTCATTGCTATGTTGCCAACTTTTGGTTCATCCAAGTCATTTGGTTCATTATGAATGATTTGAAAGATCGAGTCATTGGCATGAGCCGAATCGCATGAATTGAATCATCGAAATGAATCGAAATTCCCACCTCTAGCTTGTACTATTCCAGGGTTTATTTACATCGAGTGCTCCGTCGGCAATGGTGACAGTAGCGTCCGTAATTAGAATAGTGCAGACGAACCTTTTAAGTTAGAAATAAATGACAATTTAATAACATAAAACATCGACCGTAAACTACAAATCATTGCCAATAGATCATCGTCTTATAATAATCGAAAGAAGCAAATGCGACGGAAGCCCATTCGCATATACGTATTTAAAAAAATAAAAGAATAAAACTCGACCGAAAATGGTAAAATCTCTTGTAATCTCGTGCATACGTATCACATCCTTGCTTCGAAACCGCCTCTTCCTAAAATGAAATAGTTAACTTTAACTCCAAATAAATCCAAATTACAGCACATGAGATGCTTTTTTGACGGTACGGGAAGCTAGAAATAGATGGCTATTACTTCCCTTATAAACGTATTTCACTAGTTACAAATATAATTTCTAAATAAGCGAAAGCATAAGACAAGGTAATAAGGCAATTGGATTGAATACTTTTGTGTTAACAACAATGAAACCATACTACTGCATTGCTTTTGTGCTCAGATGTTTAAACTGAGTCCCTTTTTACTTCAGTAACAAAATGTTTGCATTGAATAAGGAAAAATGTCATCTCTATAGTTGCTGTAAATGATTGCGTAAGATACTGGCCATACTGCACTGTAATAGTAGGCTAAGAAAAGGGTGTTAAAAAGGAAGTAATGCAATCAACTACAATATTCAACTTCTTTCGGTTTTCTTTTAGTAGGATGCTAAAGGATTTAAAAGAAATTCTGAACTCCTGATTATCCGTGGACGGATTATGCGTGCACAATTTTACACTCTTCGTCGATATTTAATTTTTGAACAAATTGAAACCATTATTTTCGCGCTCTAATACAAGCAAGAATTACGGAAGGCCTTTTCTATGAAGCAGTGAGAATACTACTACAACAGTATTATCGCTGTTATAAAGATCCGCAATCGAATGAAGAAAGCTCTTCAGGAACGAGAGACTCTTCAGGAGTCCAGAAAGTAATTAAAAATATATAAATCGGACTAAATTCGTAAATAATAACAAATTTTTCATTTACGTAAATTACGGAAATTATAAGACAAAGTGAAAGTTGGGATTATCCGTGTTTTCTAAATATTCGTCCATGCTCTCTTAACCATTACCCCGGATGATTACACTGAGATGGAATTACGATTCCTGATCACACTTACCAAATTATTCCTCCAACTTGGTATGTACGCCGACCCGGCGTTGTATCTGGTCTTATAAAGAACAAGATGAGAGCTGAATGTCAGAATGGTGACGAAGACTGAATCACAGGCGATTGAAGGCCGATAGCTGACCCCTAACCAGGTACGCAATCCGGCCGCTGAAAGTGTAGTGTAACCCTGTCGAATGATTTAGACAAAATTATGAAATGCTGCGATGAATGGCAATTGGAGCTAAATATAGACAAATTTTCAGTAGTTAACTTCTTCGAAAGAAAATCTATTATCAAATATTATCCCTACAGTCTCTGTGGGATAAACCTATTAACAGTATATCGATATCGGAAGGCGTAACTTCGTGGAAAAACATTGCAGAATAAAAGAAACTTTGTACTTTTCCACGGGGATTTTAATTTTGCTACCGATTTCAACCGGAACCAAATTAAAATCCCTGTGGAGAAGTAAAAAGTTTCTTTTATTCTGTTATTAACAGTAGAATCGGTGAAATATCTTGGAGTAACTCTTACGAATAAATTTAACATGGAGTACCCACATCCATATGCGGAAAAGCACTTAAGAAACTCGGCTTCGTTACGAGAATACTCCGTCGGAGCGACAAAAACGTTTGCGAGCGATGTTATTTTGCGTTAGATATACCTCATCTTGAGTGTGCATGTAGTGTATGGGACCCTGCCGAAAAGTGTTGTATTCGAGAATTAGAAAAGGTGCAGCAAAAGGCGATACGTTTTGTGAAGAATTGCAACGATAAGTCAGTGAGCGTCACTCATTGTCAGATGCTTCAGGACGCAAGATGGGAATCCTTAGAAATTAGAAGACTTCAACAAAGGATTAATTTACTGGATAAATTTAGAGAAAGCACGTTCAGAGATTATGTAGCCGATATAATGCGTTCACCATGCTACATAGGCCGTTCCGATACTGTAAGGAAGATCAGGGAAATGGATGCTAGAACCAATCGATTCAAGAAATCATTTTTCCGCGGACGATAGGTGAAAGTAAACGATTGGAGAAATAGAGTCATGGTGCATGCACCCCCTGCCACACGCCGAAAGGCGGCTTGCAGGGTAATTTCGTAGACGTAGACATAGACATAACGAGGTGGAATTAAGCACCTTGTTGGGCGAATTCTTCTAGTCAAGTTCATGAGGTTTTTCACGACGAAGCATCGAACAACTTGTTAAACGTTGGGAAGATGTCGTAAATAACAGAAAATACGTCACTGATTAAATTGGTGAACAGTTTCGGTTAAAAATGCAGCTTATTACTTTCGACAAAAAGGCAAAAGCTCATTCCTCAGCAAAGTAATTAAAAACACGGAACTTTTCACAACAGTTTTGTAGGCACACCTTTTTCCGTATGGAATTTTCTCTGAAATATAAACAAAATTGAACTAAAATATGCATAAAATTCATAGACAAGCGCGGCCATCCACTAAAACTATCACTAGCAAGACGCAAAACAAATTCTGTTATCCGAATACTTTGCAATTAGTGTTATTTCGGGAAAGTTATTTCAGGAAAGAATATGGAGTAAGATAAAATGGGAACGATTTGAAAGAATCGGGTTTACCTTCACTTGAGTTATTCTAATCCCGAGGGGGGGAGGTTAGGTCTTAGATGCTAATGATTCGATTTTTTAAGGAAATGAAAATTTATTTTTTGATATTTACATCCTCCGAGGAGTTCAATTCTGCATTGATTACAACGAATCGAAGATTTGAAATAAATGCGATCGGGGTATCTCAAACCACGATAGGAAGAGGGATTGTCCGCTTTGTCTTTTAATTTGCAGTCACTAAGCCCTGCCTTAATTCGGTATCTTATTCTTAAACACAACTTGATGCTGCTACTTCGAATTGCTAATTCTTACGCAACGCACTCATCCTCTAACGTACCTCTTAATTTGACCCTCGGTAAGCATCCTATCCCCAAATTGTTTTCCTCACACCTTCATAAGCTACTCAACCTTCTACCAGGCCATGCTGCCTATTGGCCAATATATTGCAACTTTTGTTTCTCTGAAAGCCTCGCAACCACTCAATCAAACAACATCGATTTCCTGTTCTATTGAAGAAATTTAAAGGAAATGAACTTCGAATAGCAATCGAGGAACTTAAAATTACTTCTACGAATTGCGAGGAAAGTGACTCACTTTTTAAATGGAGAATCATAGTGGTTCTGTGTATTTTGATTTTCAGATAAGAGAGGGACCAGTCAATAAAAGCGTTGG
Organism: Ladona fulva; assembly: GCA_000376725.2. Classification (NCBI taxonomy): domain Eukaryota; kingdom Metazoa; phylum Arthropoda; class Insecta; order Odonata; family Libellulidae; genus Ladona; species Ladona fulva. Next base: position 940,677 of record KZ308221.1, on the reverse strand, counting down.
CGAAATCTCCCTTTCCTTTTATGACCTTCACTAGGACACCTCCACTTTCCTACATCACAGTCCCTCCGCACAACGAGGGCCGCTGGCATGTGTTTCTCGCTTTCCCTAAAAACACTGCGCCGTCTGTGTGACTTTCGACTGTGCATTTTCAGTGTCCAACCCCCACGGAGCGGGGATTTAACAATATATTTATATATTTGGGCCATAACACGCAGTCATTTTGATCGAGGAATGCGGTCGAACTGTGGGAATTAACCGCTGTGGACACTTTTCACTCTCCGCTGTAATTTCGGCGATTGAGTTACTTAATTCAGACTGTCGGAGCATTGCTCCCGAGTTGATTACGCGCATAAAAAATTACCGATTCACTCTTCCATTCGATAGGGCCCCCCCTGGGATGATGGAAAACTACGTGTCCTTTACCGGTCACTTCGGTTCAGAAAATGGCGTACGTAACAACATTTTTCCGTGATTAAATAAAAGAAAGAGACCGTTGCTTCAACTGAGAGCGTATCCTCGCATTATCTCTCATAAGGTTGCTACGTGGACGAAATTGAAAACAGGGCTACCAATTTCCAGGAAAGAGTGGAGATGTGCTAACTTAATCGTTTAATGGCCCGAAAAGATAAATAGACGGAATATATCTAAATTAAATTTGTTGTAAGTAACACTGAACCATAGAATCACGTTATTCATTTTATAACTATTGACTTAATAGTGATAAACGCTAAATCCACCTCCAAGCTATAGAATATCAATTATCAACTTTACAGAGTAGTACAGAATTGTTAATCCATTCCCAAAGAGTTTTAGAGAATAGAGAAAATTTCCATTGGATCTTCCACTAACCCAAAATTATTAGATTAATATTTAAAGGGATGAATTTCTTAGCGGTAAAAGTCCTTTCTCGAATTACTGTAATTACACTTAAAAGTAACTTGAAAAGAGAAGTGAAACTTCGATTTCAGAGAAATTTTTGCCATAATTAACAGTATATTACGAACATTCAAGGCTATAAAACAACACCAACACCTAAAACGGAATTAAAGAAATAGAAATCGTTACCATAACTGAAGCTCATCATGAATGTATTTTTAGGACTGTCGGAATGATATTATAAAGTTTCCAAAACCAAGAAAAATAGTGCGTCTCATATTAAGCACCTTTTCGAAAGAGGAAAACATCAATAAGAGAAGATAACTCATCAACATACCACCCAATTAGTAGAAATACACGACCCGATAAACATGCGACAATGTGCATGGAGTTTCCTAGTTTTTAACGACTTATCAAATTAAATTAAAAAGATTAGAAATTCAACTGAGCTGAATATCAACCCGAACTTACAAAGTCCGAAAAATTATGCCGCGTATTAAGGAAACAATGCTATCTTTATTCAACTACACAACAAAGAATGAAACTGAGAGGCTACACATGAAACTGAGAGCATATTTAACATAATTGACAGTTTGACAAGCGATAGTCACCGCAAAAATGGGTGAATGTATGACATGTTTCCGATAACCGATCGTTTTTCTTCGGAAGAGCTAAAAACCGTATGCGAATGTACAGGAAATATCAAAACCTATTGATATATTAGCTGCTTCAGCTCCACTCGATAAATATATTCTATTTAAATAAAGTCCCTCCATTGAATATTATGCAAATTATTTAAAAATTGTCTTAGAAAAAGGAATATAATACCGTACAGAAGAGTTAAATAAAATGAGAGAAGACGGAATTCCGCAAAATTAGAAATCAAACTATAATAAGAAAATTTACCGCAAAACGTACACAAATAGCGAGTAACTTTAGCGACTTTACGTACGTATCATAAGATTTTAACTGGGGTCCCGGATAACCAAGTGGGCAACACGTTCGACTTCCGGGTTCGATTTCCGTTGAGAGCCTACGTGCGAAATGACCTAATTTGTCAAAACTCTTTCAGCAATACTGCTACTGCCTTTTTGACGGCGGTTATCACCAAGAATTAGCAAGTGAACAATCAATAAACCACCCTGCACGGGCGAAAACCAAGTAAATTTCCAGAAAACCATTTGTTGGATAGTTTGTCAGTGGAATATCTCGGAATCACTCTTCCAAATAAATTGGAGCATACATATCTGAAATTCAACGAAAGTAACAAAAAGCTCTATTTTATGAAAAGCGTTGTAAGTAATGGGATAAAGAGGTCGGACCGGACGGGATGGGAGAGCGATGTCATTTCACCTTAGCTAGGCCCCATTCGGAATATGATGCGTGTATATGCGATCCAGCGGATGAAACTTCTATCCCGCGAAAGGAGATACGATTTTTTTTAAATGCAACGATAGAAAAGCAAATGCTGTGAGATGCAAGTTGGGAATCCTTGAAAGAGAGGAGATTAGAAGTTAGGCTGCAATTGCTTGATCATTTCTGAGAAAGTACGTTTGTGGAAGATGTAATCAGTATTATGCGACCCACTTCTGCTACTTCGGCCAATCCGACAAAGAGCTAAAATAAGAAAAACAGAAGCGAGGACGAGTCGTTTTAGATACTCATTCTTTCCCTGAACGCGATAACAATAAGTTAAGAGGTAACTCGAAGGCATGATGTTTACACAACCTGCCACGCTCACAAATGCGGCTTGCAGGGCCCCATTTGGAATATACTGCGTGCAGATGTATCGTAGAAAACTATTAAGTTCGCCGCGAACAGAAAGGGTTTTTCGATAAAATAATGAGCAAAATCGTCGTTACGGAGCTTACCATGAAATTAAAAAAAAAAAATTAATTCAGAAAGTGTAAGTTTGGGCCCTGCATCATAGGAAATAATTTACAATACTTTTAAATTCAAGCGAAGGAGTAATCTTGAACAGATGGGAATCGATTTTAATATTCGAATTCATCAGTTATCCTGCTAAGAAGTATTATCTATCAATAATCTGACTTCTGTAACTTCACAGAGAAATGTTCGTAAAATTATATTTTCGTTTCTCTGCAGACATTTCCTTTGTGAAATTTCATTAGGTATAAAGGTTGTGTGAAATCGGGTCGTATGCCAAAAAACTGAACATTCTAATTTTTCACCATCGAAGATTGTTTCCGATTTAAAATAGGGAAAACATGACAAAAAAGATGGACTTTTCGTGAAATTTACAAGAGAAAATTAGTATATGTTCATGTTGTAATCAATGAACTTTCTGAAGTAATAGTGACAACAAGGACGGTCGCCTATACCGAGAAGATTCGAAAAGTGAGGAAATATCCGTCCGATAAATTTTAAAATAAATGGAAATTAATAACGTAATCGTGCGAAAGCGTAAAAACCTTGCAATAATAAAAAAGACTTTTTTGTCGAATGATGCATTGGAACGCGCAATCCCGCGGCTTTTTGGTAAACAGGAAACTACGTGCACTCTTTCGGAAACGTGCTACTGACGTAAATTTTGACGTTACGGGTAGAGTTAAATAATAATGTCAATAACGTGTTCTACTACTTACAGTAGTAGAACACGTTATTGACATTATTATGTACTGTTCTACTTGAGAATAGCAAGGTAACCAAATCAGATTTGAAAAAATTGCAGGGAATTCACCGACACGTATAATAAAATAAGTAATATAATAAATTGGACTTAAAAGCTTACCCGGAGTGAACTTGAACGTAGCTTGGAACTTGGAGCTCATGCAATCAGCCATGTACAGTCGTTACCTAAGGGAAATGAGCAAAATGACTGAAAACTACGACAGTATCGCTTATTCAAATTCATCTTGGAATAACAAAATGCCTCCCAATAGCTAAATTACCAGTTGAATTATTGGCGTAAATTTTTTATCAGTTACAACGGTAAAAATACGACAATACTCCAAGTAAATCCCTACGGGCCAACTCCTCGATGTTAACTCACTGAAGTTACGTTAAGAACCCGCCAGAGGGCAGGTATGAAAGTAAAAATACCAAGGACTTTTGAGGGAAAGTTGTAAAAATCGTGCGTTCGTTAAACGCGCCTTACGTTGCTTACATTCCAAAGGCGTCCTTCAGGGACCGAAAAATGTAGCTGGTCAACTTGGTACACTTCATTCCCACGGTCTACAAGATTCCAGGCCCCGAAAAATGATTGCTCCATATATCACCCTTCAAGGAGTAGGAAAACCATTATTGCAAGAACTTTGCATATTTCATTGCAAATATTTTCGCGCTGAAAATGAGAAATAAGTTATCCAACCGATATACTGTATATAATACGCCACCAATGGATCTAAATCCAAGTAATTTGTCCTCAGCTACCTGAAAAATTCATTTTTGGCTACTAAAATTACTGAAAATAAATTAAACTTGATATAAGCAATAAAATAAATCGATGGCTGTCTACTCTAGTCCCTCATCGGCTTTAGATTTAGATTCATTTGCCGCCACCGGTGCATGGCAGTGGGCGTATTACCCCCTTATCTAATCTACTCTATTAGCTTCTTTGATGCTCTGGAAAGAAAGGCCAGAAGTAACTGTTTTCGCAATTCCTTGTAACGCTTACATTTACAGCCCGCGAGCTGCCAGTGGCCCATGGCAGAGGGGAGAAGGGGTGTTCTATTCTTCTAGGTTAAAATTAATTGTAGTCAATTGTTTTGGTTATTTGTGTAATGATATTATCAAGTGATATCTCCAGAGGTTAAAAATTAGGGCATTTGGCAGCTCTACCAGAGGTTGGTTTCAAATTGGAAAGTGATGATCAAATTGGTTGATACCTCTGAATCATGGGAAATTTCCTATGCATATTTCTCTGATTGAGACAACTTAAATGACATGAAATTTCCATCTAATTAGACATCTACGTGCCATGCTCATATTTCAATGATGATGAAAAATGATAAACATCATTACTGTAGATACTTACTGCCTTGATAACTATTGAAATGTAATGATAAAACCTTTTGTATTTGGATGGATGAGTTTCATTTACTATAATACAATTTTATAATTTCAAATATTTGGCTAAATGATTTAATTTATCAATCCTAATTATTATAAATTTAATTTTAGTAAAAGTTAATCCCAACAAAAGAAAACATTCTTTAATTTTCTCATTATTTACTATAATATCTTAGATGTATAATGTACATTTTGAAGAACAAAATCTAGCATATTTAATGTCATGTCAGTAGACTGCATAATTTCTGTTTCCACTACTGTATAAGTTATCATGTTCCAGAAGTTCGTATTTACAAAAATTAGAAACAATTATTTTGCCCAAAGGTTACCTATTGTTACATAGAGTTTTGTTTCTTAGCAGCTACTCTATGAAGCACTTTCGAACATGGCGCATTAATTTACAAATATATAAAACACAAAAAAAGAATGTCTTATAATAGTAAAAATAATTGAATCTCATTCATAGCCCATATCCAGTATTATCCATTAGTTTTTATAACATGTGTATATTATTTTTTACATAAAATATTGATTTACATTTTTTTAAATATGGTATTTTGCACTAACACATTTTGGCAGTAGTGATACTTTGTTTACTTCGTAAGTCAATATTTTCCATTTCCAGAGTATCCCTTCACTACTCTCTGAATCCAGCGCACATAATTTGAAACCTTAGTGTAGATTCCATATTTTCCTTTTTTCCCACACCCTTCACCAAAACTTGTGATTCCAAATATGGTCCATTTGGGACTTGAGCCATCTGCTCCTCTACCAGAAAGGCACAAAAGTGGACCACCAGAATCACCTGCACATGAATCCATTCTTCCCTTGTGGTATCCAGCACAAAACATGTTTCCTGTTATATAGTATCCTTCATAGACATCTCTGCATATCTCATTAGATACTATTGGGACCTTAAAAAAGAAATATGGGAGGTTTCCCTTAGGAATTTTCATCTATGACTGGAAAATATACAGCAAAGCAAAACAAATAATGTTAACTAATTAATTGTATGTCAAAATATGCATATTTTATTCATCTCTTATCTTGAACTGATAGACTTTCAATAAAAAATTTCTTTAGATTCATTAATGGCTAAACATAGCTTCTCTCTTCTTTACAATGACACCATAGGACAACTAAGGAATTATCGTGTCTTTCTGAGGCTGTTCCTTATGCAACATCTCTTGCATTGAAAACAACCATATAAAATAACTTAATAGCAGTCACTTGTATTGATCAAGAATGAGCCTTAAGTGAAAGTGGTCCTCAGTTTCAGCTTAAATAGACATCTCCATAGCATGCTCATATTTCAATGAGGATGAAAAATGATAAACATCATTACTGTAGATACTTGCTGCCTAGATAATTATTGAAATGCAATGCCAGTATATAACATTACATTTGTACATTAAATTCATGTCATTTCAGTTGGTCCTTTTTTCATCTTCTAATTAGCTTTATGTTTTTTTAGAGTATCTCCGCAACACTGCACTCTGGATGCATACCTCGGTGTCTCTCCCACACAATTGCTTAGCCCTTAACTAACACTTAAAATAATAATGTTTTTAATCCATGATCTGAAATATTTAAATTAAGAAGATGATTTCGGAAACTATGAGGAAATACAGTTTCTCAATCTCATTTCCTGAAAATTGTATATGCTTAGAATTTGGAAACCATTGATATTACAATAAAACTTTATACCTCAGCCTCATGGAGTACATCTGTGCCATAGTCATCAGAACTCTTCCTCTTGCCCCAACCAATGATTGTACAAAGTCTTCGAAGAGGAAGTGGTTGTCTGGGTCTTGGAAGACAGGCTAATGGGAGAGGACCCATGCCAGTATGCCTCCCCACTGAAGCCCATGATGGTAGCTTTAGTAGCGCAACATCATTATCCACAGTATCAGGATCATAATCTGGATGAATAACTGCTTCTTCAACCTAGAAGTCAATAATATTTTATTTTTACATTTAAGTATCTCTCAAGCTAATTGAAGTTTTTGAAAAATCACTTCTTACTCACCCTAAACTCTGCCTCAGTGCCATCTTCTTCTGCTAAGTCATGCTCTCCTAATCGAACATACAGACGTTTCCTTATGCAATGAGCAGCAGTCAGAACCCAAAGGTGATCTACCAATGTACCTCCACAGAATGCTTCCTAAATTGTTAGATTTTTCTAGTTAATTAATATAACAACTTGTAAATGAATTGAAGAATCCTCTTCAGTGAATGTGAAAGGCTTAAATTAAAATTCTTATTCCTCATAGAAGTATGAAAAAGATAAGTAAAATGAAAGCCAAATAGGAGTAAGTATGTAAAGATATGGCTCACAAATATTAATGTAGGAATCGCTTAACAAAATAACTTATCAATCGATTTTTGCTTAAAATTGCTTTTCCAAAAGCTTTTCTGTCATTTAAATGTAGACACAAACTAGCAAAATGAATTTAATAATTACCTTGATCCTTAAAAATCTTTTTTTAAGATATCAAGGACTGATATTTTTTAGTTTTTTTATCATTTCTAATATTTATTATGATAAATTTTAATAGTTCATAATGATTTTCTCCCAGCAAATATAGGAAAAGTCAAATTGAGACAAAGAAAACAAGTACTAAGTTAATCTGGCATGAAGGCTTTCACTGAATGATGATTTTCAGTATATAAAAATGTGCCTTTTTCAAGTTTCTTCAATATTATAATTGATTAGGGCTTTCCTAGTCTCTTGATAAGGTATTATATTGTTATTTTAAGATTAAATGTTAGATCAAAGAAATTTCATAAGATACTGTCATTAAGGAGGCAGAATGTAGAAAGTCCATTAGCTCAAATTTCTTTAAAAATTAACACTTCTGATGGATGTCATGATGAGTCTTTCATCTTTAGACTTTGGGTTAAATTAGTAAGCTTATTTCTATTTGTTATAATTTCTATAATGAAAACAAGAAGACCTAATTTCATCTATTTTCATAGTTATTATTACTACTATTAATAACAAAAGAATTCTATATTTACTTAACAATTTCCCTTTCTGTTGATCGGTGGAGTGCTGATAGAGAAGTAGAAGAGTTTTGATATATGATAGCCAATTTATTCTATTTACCATACTACTTTTTTAAGTAGGTATAGAAAAATTTTGATGAGATAGTGGGAGCTCTGGTATAGTTTGCGTCATAACTCAAAACTACTGGACAATTACAGGGGAAACTAATGATTGTATCACCCTTTATTGACTTCATTTTGATTTACCTTAAACCTGTTGAGGACTGCCACTTGCCAGGGCCATCGCCCTCGTACACTCTCCCGTCCTCCTATGATTCTCAGTGCTTGCTGGTGCCTTCGGAAAGAGAGGAAAGATGTACGATTGGTGAGGGGTACACCACAGTCTTTTTGAGACCAGAGATCAATGTTAGACTGAATGGGTATGCTGTGATATGGTTCTGTATCATCAGATTGTGGATCTATATCAGCTGTAAAAAAAACGAAAAACAGGATTATTAACATCCATTGCTACAGATTTTTCACTGTAAAGGCTCTTTAAAAGCCTTTGGCATTCTCATGAATAATATGAGCTGAGTGACTTTGAAAGAGAGAGTTTACTGAGATGAAATTGAGACAATGTCAATACAGGGTAACGCTACACCAAGGAATCTCTAACCCCAATTGGAGGCCTTTTGTAAGTAAAATCTTCCATAAATCACCATGGCATCAGGAACGTTTGTGAAGTCAGAATGGCACAAAAATTCATCAATTGAACACATTTAGTGCATGTTTCTGATTTTACTGTAGCTATATTTCAGAAATATGCTATAATAATTATAAATTTAATTAATCCAGGTTAATTGCAGGGATAAACAGAACTACATATTCATCTGATTTTGGATTAAAAACCAACAACATGTTGGATTTTGCCCAATTTTAATAAAGGGCATCTATTTTTAGTGAAGTTTTATTAATACTCAGATATAAGTATATTCTGGTTTAGAGTGTGCATCTGATATCATATGATTTACCTTACCCAGATTCTCTAAGGAAAGTAAATATTTAAAATATTCTTCTCAGGTTTTTACCTTGGTTAATTTTAATTCAGTCACTTTCAGGTAAATGTTGGGAAGCTTTGGTTTTCTCTTTCATAAATACTGAAATTATGTTGTTTTTCTTATCTGACCAACTTTTATCTCATACCATTCAAGAATTTCTCTTCTTCACACCAATGGACATTATTATGGATTGGTCATTGTGATCCTAGTAGTTTCTGTGATTACTTCAGAAAAGGTGAAGGTAATTTAAGAATGATTGATGGATGAAAACAAACATCTTGGCATTTCCCAGATGCCTATGGAGTCTGTGCCTTAAGCATTTCATGCGGAAAATCCAATCAATATGGGAACCAAAGAGAATGTGATTCATGGGAAAAAACAGAATCAATTATATAAATGGTAATTGCCTGTTTGTTGACTATATTTTGCAGTAAATGGTTCTCATTTAAAATGAAAATTTAAGCAATTTTGGAAAATAAAGACGGATTGAAAATTCATCTGAAAAAAATGTTGCAAATACTCTGGAATATTTTGAAAAAGTTTTATTTCTTGTTATTCAAATCTTCATCTACAATTATACCCTGCAAGCCACCTTTTGTGTGTGGCAGGGCATGTAAATTCAAGTTATTTCTATAGCTTATTGCTGTTGAGTATTGTTAAAGGAATCTCTAAAACAACATGTCCTTGCATCTATTTCTCTTATTTAATGCTCATTATTGGATTGGCTAATGTAGCAGACGGGGGTCACAAAATAATACAACTTCAGCAAAGTTCTCTGAATTTATCGAGCAATAAGAGCCTAGGGCCTCCAGAAAGCCATGTGGGTAACGCGTTCAACTGCAGTGATAGCGGTTACGGGTTCAATTCCCGGTGGGGACTCATGTGCAAAATGACCATAGCTGTCGCAGCACTTTTAAAACTACTACTACTACAATAACAGCCTAGCTTCTAATCATCTTTCTTTCAGTGATTCCCAACCTGAGTCATAAAACATTTTTCTAATGTTTTATGTCAAACTCTTTTCATGTCCACTTTTCTTTGGGATAAAGTAATATAACCCCTATAAGGCTTGCATGTGACATATCTCTTGCACATATCATGAATTTCTGATTCATAGTTACCATGGTATTTATCAGTGTATAACATGCAATATAAATTCAACGAGGAAATTATGCCAAAGAGATTAATGTTAAAATTAAAGTATTGGAACTCTAAAATTATTTGAATAACTCAATGCATAAATTCATTAATATTTGCAGTACTATTATTGCTTTAATTTAATATAATTATAGATTTAATTTAAAGTACCGAAACAAAATACAAAAAGGAAGATTAATTAAGTGTTATTCAATTGAATTTAAATGAAAAAGTATTATATGCATATAATACTTCATAATTTTTTGAGAAAAAAGTGTTATATGCTGACAAATATGGTATCCTTAACCTAAAGATCAGCATTTATATGTTGATGATAATTTGTAAGTTGATAATACTCCCTCATAAGCAAAAAAGAAATTAATTTATTCAATTGTTTAATAACTTTTGCCAGGCATAAAATACAGCAAAACTGCCATATATACCAAAGCATTTATTAACTTGTAAATACAAATGTTTGATGAAAAAAAATGTAAATTCAATCTATGCAAGAGAGAGGGATTTTAAATCAGTATCATAAAATTTAAAGGTGAGAAAAAAAATTGAAGTGAGAGTAAAATTTCTACAAAATCTCTATTCTAGGTTATAATAACTGATGTACTGAAATAATGGAAGTTAATATCAATTACCTACAGGTTAATAAAAACTGTTATTTGTAAAAGACAAAGGTAGAGCAGTAATCAGTGATTGTTATCCTAACTTTAGTAGGGTAATTGGTGGCGACGGTAATCAGTGATTTACTGGTACATACTTATTGTTGTTTCCATATTGATTAGCTGCATAACATGTAAAGATTTTATCTTATAACTCTACACCAAGTCAAAGAATGATTTAATTATTTCATACCCTCATTGTCATCAGTGTTTGTTTTTTGCTGAATTCGCCTGTGAATCCAACGATGGCAAAAGCTTCCCTCTACATAACAGTAAGCTTCTTCTCTTATAACATCTGAACCACATTGTAACGGTTTCTTGCACCACCTGAAAAAGACAAATGGAATGTTAAATGATAAATAACAGCCTACTAATATTTTTTTAATTAAGTCACATGTAAATATCACTTTAAAAAGTCAGTTAAAATGTGTACAAATATTTCAACCTCTATTGCACTGATATTTAAAAAAATATTGTATATTATTAAAGATAAAATTAAAAATTAATTTAAGAACCAACTATTTTACAGTTTGAACATTTTTAGTGAAGAAGAATCTCATAGCATCTTTATGTTTATAAGTCTATGCATTATGGAAATGAAACCTTCAAACTAATTAATATTTTGCTAACTAATTTTCATTTACAAGCAGTAACCAAAACTCAAAAAGGTGATTAGTTAAAAAATGGATGAGAATAAGTAAATTTGAGGCTTAATGAATGAGTCTACTAATCAAGCAAAACTGCAATTCATTAGTAACTAAAGGTTAATTTGCTTGTCTGTCAAAAAGGATGTGACTAATAAAGATTCCTTTGTTCTTTCCACATCTTGGCAACATATTAAAAATATCCAATTTATATTTTTAGCAACTTCTTGTTAATTATTTGAAGAAGAATTATTATCCTTTGATTTTTGTTTTATAAAGTTTTATTATTTTTTCAATTTCTTTTTCAAGATGTATTGAATGCAAGTAGTCATATCAGTGTATCTATTTCTGAGCTACTGAAAATTAAAAAGGAAATCATTGAAATCCTCTGATAATTAAACAAAAGATCAGGAAATAATTTTACGCAACCTCACATTAACCATCCTGGATTAAATAACAGCAAGTAACAAGACGTTATATCTCAAAGCCTTACTTTAGCATTTTCTTATCAATCCCATAGTCATATCATGATTACTATAATGAAATCATGAATGTTTGCTTATCTCTTTTCCTACAAATCCCCAAAGAAGAAGATTTTTTTAATTCCATATAATTGATTTTACTGAAAATTTAAAATGTAGATTAAGAGAAAATCAAATTGAGTAGTAGTAGTATTGCTAAAAGTGCTTCGATAGCTGAGATTATTTTACATGTAGGCTCATACTGATAATCGAACCCAGGACCACTTTCACAGGAATGGAACACGTTGTCCACTTGGCTATCTGGAAGCCCAAAAATCAAATGGAAACTGAAGTTTTTGTATACTAGCTGGTACACATAAATGGAAATGTTACATGGATGACATGACATTCAAGACGTCAGTGAATCCACCTCAAATTATATCTTTCTCACTTGCAGATCTTTCGAGATTTAACAAGCAGGTAAGTAACAATATGTTACATTTATCAACAATCTGTAGCAAATGTATTTTTTCTACTTACAAATTAAGAATTTATATTATTTTATTCATCCAATTATGACATTTTCACTTATATTAAAAAAAACTTTTTAGAGCTTCTTTCAGAATTAATTGTTTTACTCATTACTCTTTCTAAGAAAATCTTTTTGAGAAAATCCATTCCTTGATAAGCATGTGTGTACCCACGACGTGCTTAACCTTTTAGAAGTGTGCTTGAGCACACAGAACCATCCTTTATAGCCTCTCCTGAGCTATTCTTTGCTAGTAGTATGTTATGTAAAATTTATGGTAATCATATTAAATGTGTTAATTAGTGGGCTGGAACGGTCATCTTTAAGGAGTAAATTGTATATGTAAATTGCAGTTCTGGGCAGAGAACCCATTATATCGGCAATATTTTCCAGAGGAATCCCGATGCAATGGTACTTAGCGGTGACGTTTGACCATTATCACCATAAAAGATTTTTAAAACACTGCAAATGTTTTATTTCGACAGAAAGAATTTGCGTTTGGAACCAAATGAGAAGTTCCGGATTACCGATTTCTATACATTACTCTATGCGAATTTCAGAAAAAACTTCTTTCTCAAAACGGGTTTACAGGACGTTGAGAAAGAACTCGGCTATTTTTTCATAATCTTTTTCCTCTTTCTCATCCATCTTCCTTTTTCCTATTCTTCACTCTCGGGATATTAGAATTCTATTGTACTCTTTCAAAACAGGGTCATTATGAGCGAAGAATGCAGAATCATTATTCTTCCTAAATGAAAAGCAGCTGATTCACTGCAAATTAGCTCTTGTATTACCCTACCTCGTGTGTAGCGCATATATATATAGCTGTTAAGTTAAAGTTGAGGAATATTGTTTTCAAGCTCAAGCAAATTTATATGTGCGTATTACTTTATAACTTTTTCAAACCGTATATGTAAAGATACTATCTTATTTAGCCGAAATGTACGGCTATTTTACGGAAGATTTCTATTTCTTAGAATCACTCAAAATCAATGATCTTCTTGAAAACCTCAGGGCTCCTAAAGCTGTATCAAATTTCCTTACCGCAGGTCCCGTTCTCGGGCCTGAGCGGCTTTTAATTTCTGTTATTCGGATTGAAAAATTCGGAAAAAGAGTATAGTGTTAGATACGGAGATTTCACCGAAAAACATCATTAAAACGCAAATGTTCAGTAGTAACACAGCACATTAATTTTTGTAATTTTCACTCCACAATGAAGCAGATTTTACTAAATAGACAATTAGGGAAGAATTTTTAACAGCAGTGATGAGAGACCGTCATAATAATGATAATACCTAATAATGTCTTTATTCAGGCGAATTTTAGAAAACCACAAACAATCATACCACGAAAAGAATTCGAACCCGGGACCTCGGCGTTGGCGTGCTAAGCTAGCACGCTAGTCACTACGCTACCGAGGCCGGCTCAATCTCTACAAAACTACGCTCAATAGCCCACCAAACACTGCACTGCCACTATGGTTAATTTTATTTGTTCACAAGAAGAGATTTGGACGAAATGAAACACCACTTACGAGTGAAACACTTGTAGCAACCTTTTAATTTGACACTCTGCCAAGTGATGAGACTGGTGGGGAAGTGTTCACAAGTGGAACTCACAAGTGTTTTCCTGTATTAGCATCTGCTCCGTTAGAGAGATGAAGTGATTGCTTTGCAATATCTTCATTTTCTTCTTACACAATTAGTCATCGCAGATAAGAAAATCAATAGGATCCCCATCAGAGACAAGGGGAATCAGGAAAGGAGAGCGGAGGAAGTCGGTAATGTAAATGATTTTTGTTTTGGTCTATCAAATGAGGCGGAGGATTGAGTAAAGCGGGTTGCATAGCATTTGAGCTTTATTTTCACCATGCGTTTCGTATGCAAGGATGCGATCGAGAAAAAATCGCGGGTTAAGCTTCGGTTTTCTAAACGAGTTTTACTTTACTTGGAAAGGTAGCTTTACTTTTCAAATCTTTCGATGCTCGATTCCCTAAATGATGTTAACTTATGAATATTTTGATTATCACATGTGAGATATTTATCTTGTATCTTTCCGGGATTAGGCACTTCTCCCTGTTCCGGTTACACTAAAGTATAGTAGACCTTACAGCTCTTCTTCCCAGGGACTTCTATGACAATTAGGATAGACTGTAACTGTTATAAATTGCACTCCCCTTGATTGTTTCTCAGTTGGGAGCAGATAAATGCCAAACAGACTGAGATACCATTCACTGGTAACGGTCTACAGAATTTTATCAAACCAATTGAGATTCTACAGAGAAGGGGGGCGAGTAGACAGGCGCCCATTTGCAGATAGCCGGCCCTGGAACAAATGAAGGAATTACGGGTCCGGGTACCATATACCAGTCTTTCACAACCTATGATCTATAAATCCTCCTTTACGTGTCTTCAAAAACAACCATGTCCCCGGGCTCCCGGATAGTCAAGTGGGTAACGCGTTCGACTCGTATGAAAGCGGTCCCGGGTTCGATTCCCGGTGGGAACCTACGTGCGAAATGACCTCAGCTGTCGAAGCACTTTTAACAATACTACTACTACAACCATGTCCCACCAATTTGCAATGAGTTCGTTTTGCCAATTGCTGTATTTCACGATTACCTGGTTTTTTTATGAATAAACATGAAACTATTGGAAGACTTGTTTGCAATCAAGCAAATATAAGAAAAGTACTAATCAAAACGAATAAAATAAAACGACACCAACTATTATAGTATAGTAGTATAGTTAAAAGTGCTTTGACAGCTTAGGTCATTTCGCACGTGGGCCCCCACCGGGAATCGAACCCGGGACCGCTTTTATTGAAGTCGAACGCGTTGCCCACTTGGCTATCGGGAGCCCCCGACACCAACTATTTTAAAGTAGAAGTAAATTTCTGTTGTTATGTGCAGTCTCTCCTTATAATTTACCATTTAAAATAGTCATCTATTTCGATTTCTTCTCATCGATATTTAGCTCTGAAACATAACTCATTTATCTCGCTAAGCGTATTTTAACAAATCACCGGCTTCGGGCACGGGTATATATGGGTATCTTTCCCAACAAACCCACCTGAATCTCTGGGTGGTACAAGACCTCGAGCATGGAGACCATCGGGACCATCTTCCGTAAAGCCTCGGATTTGCATATCGGGAGTTTCCCTTCAACAAAATCTTCCTCTTTGAAGACACGGCGACGTAGAAATCCTGACGGGGTCCGTCCTTTCCCTCCCGGGAGGTCCCGTCTCTCCGTTTCTCGTTCTTCTTTCCTCTTCTCCTTCCTCGCCTACCGCAACTCCTCTCTCCTTTTCTTCTTCCCTTCCTACTGCGATCGGGCCTCATCCTGTTATTCCCTTTCCTTCCGATTCTTCGGGAAGTCTCCTTCGCCGCGCTGCTTCTTCTCCAGGAACTCTGAGAGAAATACAGGGGTTTTCAACGTTGTAGATGAAATGTGGGTAATGGCGAGACATGAAATGTTGTGCACCTGAACTAAATTTCGCATATTATTGAATTTATGGGTATAGGAGCGGACTGGGAGAAAAATTAAACAGTAAAATTCTCTCGAAACCCTTACCCACTAGAGCGGAGGTGAGGAATTTACAGCCTTCAGACAAATGTATCCTTTTTTGGTCGGTCAGTGCGGCTATTTAATAATGCGACTTTATTCCGGCGAGTTTATTAAGTCTTTTATTACATCTAAGTATCTTATATCTAACCTTTTGTCACACGAAGTTTAAAGAGATAGCTGTGAAAAAGTGCAAAGAAGCAAACTACTTTGTGTGTTTAAAAATCGAAGTTTACACTTACAAAAAAATATAACACTGCAGGAAAACACCAACAAGACGGGGGCGTGAAAAACTTGCGAAACTAACAGATAGATAACTAAGTTTTAAGAGAAAGGCAAGTTAAATGACATCTGAAAAGCAAACAAAATAGTTCAGATACATATTTCATAGACATAACAACTAAGAACGAATTCTTATTAAAAATCAGAAAAAGAACATTACGAAATGGGCATAGATAACATAAAGAAAATTAATGAATTTATTATTGGTGACCAGCTTAGTCAATATTTTTTATAAAAGCTCATGAAATTTATCATAATTCTAAGTTGATGATGTAAAAGATATTTTGAAATAAAGTTTTATATGAATATAAGCATATTTTAATTTATATAGATGCAGGCTTGTTAGAGGTCACTTTCTGAGATAAATCTCCGAATTCAAGTAATTTTGCTTCCGAGTTTTGCTTACTCCGTCAAATGAAAAACAAAACGGAGAATATTACTCTCGTATAGCTCACTCGGCAAAGAAATTCGTTTTCTCGAATCGATTTCGATAGTTAGCTATTTGAATGTAGGTAACACACTACTCAAGAACTACCTGTAGCTTTCACATGTAGCCTACCTTATACAGTC
Source organism: Ladona fulva (assembly GCA_000376725.2). NCBI lineage: Eukaryota > Metazoa > Arthropoda > Insecta > Odonata > Libellulidae > Ladona > Ladona fulva. Next base: position 923,866 of record KZ308221.1, on the reverse strand, counting down.
GAACGGTAAAAGTAAAGAAGATTCCCATGTTTTCCTCCAGGTAAAATACTAAATACGAGCTGATAAATTTTCGGTGGAAATAAACCTGCCGAAGTATTTTTTAATAGTTTTAAAGAAAATGTTAAGAAATTTTTACTAAACTTTGTAGCACCAGAAACTAAGATTTCTGACGGTTCCTAAAGATAAATTCTGAAATCGTACTCTTGCATTGTGCTTTATAAGGTGTGATTGGAAATTGGGACATTGTTGAGCGGATATATCCAGAATTTAATTTTCCCAGAAAACTGTCAAAGGATAAAAATCACAAAATTCGTAATAAACTCCGTAATATTTCGAATTACAACTATCCCAGTCAGTCATACCAATTAATTACAATCTTTGATCAAATTCAGTATAACATCTAGAAGAAATTAAGCAATTTTATCTGCTAATTTTATCGCAATATTTAAATTTATGCAGACTGTATTATTACTGTATATACTAAATGCAGACCGACGGCTTAGTAAAATGATGAAATAAAAGACTTTAATGAAGGGGCTCAACTCGCTCTAGAATGGCTTCCTGATTTAAATTTTAAATTCTAAATTGTAGGTTTAAATGATGTTGATTACTCTCTCAATGTTCTCTACATCTACTTATATACCCCGTAAGCCGCCTTTCGGCATATGGCAGGGGGTGAATGCCCATGACTCTATTTCTCTAATCAATTACTTTTGCGAATCGTCCGTGGAAAAAATGAAATTCTGAAACGACTACTAGTTCTAGCATCTATTTCTCTGATTTTTCTCTCAGTATCGGAACGACCTAAGTAATGGTGAGGACGCATAATATCTACTAAGAATATGTCTTCTCTGAACTTATTAAGTAAATTAAGTTTCTGTTTAAATTTTGTCTTCTAGAGATTCCCACCCTGCATACTGAAGCATTTGAGTAACGCTCATTGATTTCTCGTAACATTTTTTACAAAACGTAAAGCCTTTCGCTGTAATTTTTCTAATTCTCGAACACAACACTTTTCTGCAGGATCCCATACACTAAATACATATTCAAGGTGAGGCAACGTAACATCGCTCACGACCTTTCTCTTCGCTCCTACCGACTACTTTTTTCGCTCCTATGAATCCGAGTTTCTTAAATGCTCTTCCACATACGAGTATATTACGGATGTTGGTGCCCCATGTTAAATTATCTGTGAGGGATACTTCAAGATATATCACCGATTCTACTGTTGATAAAGTTTTCCCTCGGAGGTTGTACGAATAATCGATAGCAATAGATTTTCTTTCGAAGGAGTTAATTACCGAACATTTGTTTATATTGAGCTCTATTTGCCAATCATCGTTCCTTTTCACAAATGTATCAAAATCATTCGGCAGGTTTAATCTATCTTCGCTTCGTAGATTAATTTCTATTTTTAATTTGTTCTAGCCAAGGCCATTTAAGTGAGGTGTTCGGGTGTCCAAACCGCGACACTTTAATTGAGCTTCCTGAAAGTTCTTTACAACTCTCAATTTTCAAGCTTGTTGACCAAAGATAAAAAAGGCTAATTTTTTAACGCGTGCGTTCTTCTCCGTCGCTTTTTCTTGAGGTAAGATTTCGTAGGAGACGATAAGTTCCGCTGCAACAATAACTAAACTTCATTAAATCTGAAGTTTTCGTTCGCCATTTAAATATTTAGTCTAAAAATTATGATTCTATAATCCTGAGAAGTTGGTAAAGGTCTGAAGGCTTGAAATAAACCGAAAAAGAAGTTATTTGAGGCGTAATGAAAGAGAAAATTTTAATTCTTTTCATTCATAGCAACCAAAAAAAACCCTTCTTTTACATTCAGATGTTTAATTTTGCTAAAAAGGCGCGTAAAAGATTTAAAGGATGATCAGTAACATTTTTTTAGTTTTAAACGATAAATTCTTGACAGAGAGGTTTCCTAAAGGCAAGGAAGACCACCTGAAACATATTTTTAAATGAAAATTCTCATCTAATCCATTTAACTTGAGATTGTTGTCAATGAATGATGGAGACACGTTTGGCCTTACACATTTGCGAAACTAAAAATGTTTTATGCATTAACGAGTTACCTTGATCCTCATTTAACACCAAACGTAATTTTTACCGCATACAACGACAGTTTGCGATGACTGACCTTCACATTAATTAACCGCTGGCTTAAAGTGTCTTCAAATATAAATATGTGAAAAATATTCCTTCATATTTCCGTAAATAAGGAAGCATATTTTAGAGTATACATATATTCTGTTGTACTGCTTATTCCAGTTTCTCGGGGGAGTTTATCAAATCCTTCATCTAATTCATAGGATGGATAGGATTCATCGCAAGATTGCTCACTTGTAATATTTTTACTTCGTTGCTTTTCCTTTAAGTAACCAGCCAAAAAACAGAATAATCTATTCGAGGTCTATTTCGAACCGTTTCCGAGACCTTTACAGTGGATTCAAATAATTATTCGTAAATTTAGGTTTTTTGGAAAAGAGAACACTTGGTTTTATAACCGGTTCGTCTTTAATTCAATAGGATGAAATAAGTAAAGGCTGTAATAAAATACGACACTGATTAAGAAAATATAAAGTGCAAAAACGTGACTATGCGAGGAGAAACGTTGGCAAACAACATTTGCTGAAATTACTGTTTGTTAGACAAAAACATAGGCACGACTTATGTCAGTAATCTCTATTTAATTGCTATTTAGTTTCAACGGGTTTCCATCCATCTTTTAATGCATTTGGTCGAGTAAGAATCTTTCTACATGTAAAAATAATAACTCTCAACATTGTGTGTACTTAAGATCTTATCTAGAATTACTGACTGCATAGAAATTACTGGAATGTATTATTTAAGTTTAATTACATATTTTCTAATAATGAAAGGTTCTTTACAAGCTGTCGACGTTACTTTGAATATGGGGAAGTACCGCCGTAGATACAAAAGTTAAACTAAAACCGTAAGAGCCAGTAATTAGAGATAATTGTTCGGTGCCAATTTTAAAAACATATTGAAATATTTGAAGTTTTCAATAAATAATTGCTGTTGATCTCGACAGACCTCTCAACGCAAGGACCGCAGATTTATCAATGAACGAAGTTGAAATTCGAGCGTATGAATGGGAAGAGCGATCTTTCGATCTCCACAATACTCTCTCTTCAGAAGTCCACCGAACAGGTGTACCTATCCTTCCACGCTCGAGTGAATATGAAACGCATTGGAATGTCTTTGGAGGACTGATTCTTCATTTTTGCTGGCAGCATCATCGTTCCACAACTGCCCCCTTTTCAAGCCGCGCGTCCCAACTTCTCGGAGGGAAGTAAACTTAATATGACGGATATCACCACAAAGAAACTGAGGAAGAAATTGTTCTAATTCGCGCTTCCCAACGTCGCTGGAAAAAAAGAATAACGTAATGAAAGGGAAAAATGATTTATTCAATAATGAACAATAATGTCTTACATTGAAGAATCACTGTTCAATATTTTTAAAGTTCTTATTAGAAACTAATACAATCCCCCGTCAAGCATGACGGGACTTAATTTAGTTTAAAAATATATCTATTATCGTATATATCTGGTCCTCCTAAGCACAAATAAATTCTACAGTAAGATCATAATAACTCAATATATTTCTTATCATATAAATTATTTGTAATGTTTATTTACTGTTTTCAAGTCATGAAAGCCTACTTTACGAAAATTTCTTATAAAAATTATAGGAACTGATTATCCCCGTGCACTTATATGGGATAATTCATGAAATCAACATTCAACATTGTCCTTAGTCGTCAAAGGGATGGGTTGTTTATTTCCCAAATATTTTACGAAATTTCAGTGTGTTTTATCAAAATCTCCGAAATTTCGGATCTATATTTCACTACTAAAATAATAATCTATGATCATTTTCCTTTCTTTTGACACTTTTCTTGATTTCGTAGGACCATTGTTTCTAATTTAATTATGTAAAAGAAACAACCTCTGCAGGTAACGAAAACCTATTTTACGTACATTTCTAATGGAAAAGTATACCAACTGATTATCCCCGTGCATTTACATGGGAAAACTCATGAAATCAATGTTCAACAATTGCTTAGGTCGTCAAAGGGATGGTATGTTTATTTCACAAAAAATTTATGAATTTTCCGTATATTTGATCAAAGTTCTCGCAATTTCGAATTTATATGAATGATTCACGACTAAAATAAGATTTAATGGTCATTTTCCCTTCTTTTGGCACTTGTCTCAATTTCGTAGGACCATTGCTTCTAATTTAATTTTGTAAAAGAAACGACCTCTCCAAGTCACGAAAAGGTAATTTACGTATATCTCTTATGGAAACGTATTTTGTGCTCCTGGGTTCGAACCCGGGCCTTTACAGAGATGAGAATAGTTTTCCTGTGACTTTCAGCATCGTAGAAACACAATGGTGTTTGTTTCAGATCTCTAAGTCAAGCCGTTTTTGAGATAAAGAGGGGGACGGACAGACATTTGCATTTTATATATATGATGTTTGAATGTAAAGAGCGATCCTTTTATGAGAGAAGCAGCTGATATGTGTTTCGTATCGAACCCATCTTTTCTAAGAACAACATCTTAGTAATTGAACTTTATTCGAGATATTGTTGGCGCAACATTTGCTTTCTTTATTCTAACAACTTACTATCAGGGAAAATCAATGAAAGAGATAAATATGTCGGAGCTATTTACACTTAACCTTAAACCACATGATATTCCACTTTATTATAATACATGTTACTAATAATCAGAAGTATTTTAACGCCCTAAGGTTCATTAAAAGTTTAATTATCAGTACTTGATCCGCACTAATTTAATTTAATAAATTGAATTCGAGACGTTTTGGCATTCTATCAAGGAAAAATTATGAAATGCATTTATTGACAGTTAAAAAAATTATGGACGATGAGTACTTTTATATTGCTCACCTTAGTAAGTTATAAATAAAAGTAAAGATGGATAATTAAAAAATGAATTATCCTAAAGAAAGAACTATTATAAAATGCCATTCCGACTGCTTTATTAGGTATCATTTTCTCATTAATGATTTTGAAAAGATATCAGGAAATAATGCGCGTAAATCGTTATTTGAAGGTGAACATGTGTATTTAGCATGTCTCTTAAATATTTTTCAAAGTGTTTTTAGGTAAATAATTTTTCCAAGGTGCACGAAAATAGCGAAGGAGCACAATTAGCATTTTGTTAATTTGTTTACGGAAAAATGCTGCCCTTTTAAAGGGGGGGAGCATAATGATGTTTGCCGTGACATGTAAGTGTTGGTCATTTGCATGAATGAGAAAAACCTTCAAAACTTCTTTCGATAGGCGTGGAGACTTACGCTTAACATCTGAATTTTATAAGGAACGCGATGTATGAGAAACTTTGACTTAGATTATTAAATTCATGCGTATTATTAAACAACTAGTAAACGCCCCCGTCTAGCATTACGGAACTTAATTTAGTTTAAAAATATATCTATTATCGTTTATATCTGGTCCTCGTAAGCCAGAAACAGTCCGTCGTAAGATCATAATAACTCAATATATTTCTTACCATTACTTATAATATTTATTCTACTGTTTTCAAGTCATGAAAGCCTACTTTACGTATATTTTTTATAGAAAAATATAACGTCTGGTTATCCCCGTGTATTTATAAGGGATAATTCATGAAATCAATGTTCAACAATGGTTTGTTTATTTCACAAAAATGTTACGAATTTTCCATCTATTTTATTCTCACAATTTCGAATTTATATGAATGTTTCACGACTAAAATAAGATTCAATGATCATTTTCCTTTCTTGTGACACTTGTCTCAATTTCGTAGGACCATTCTTTCTTATTTAATTTTGTAAAAGAAACAACCTCTGCAAGTCATGAAAACGTACTTTACGTTCATCTCTTAAGGAAACGTATTATGGACTCCTGGGTTCGAACCTGTACCTTTATAGGAGCATTATTTCCTGATATCTTTTCAAAATCATTAATGAGAATGTATTTCTTGGGGGTTTCAGCATCGTAGAAACACAATGCAGTTTGTTTTAGATCTCTAAGTCAAGCCGTTTCTGATATAGATAGGGGGACGGACAGACAGACGGACGCACGGACGGAGATTTGCTTTTTATATATGATTGTGATTGAACATCAATTAAAATTTTAACTGATAAAAAGTTAATTTAATTAATTATATTAATTGACATAAGACGTTACAATTAATAACCACTTCATAAAAGCCAGAGATGTAGGTGAGTAGACGGACATGTATACAACACGTCTGCGCGTTAAATACACTAGAGACATCGTTATCAATCAGTCGTTGCAATGCATTTTCATAAATATACCCTTTATATTCCCCTTTTATAAATTTAGTAATCAATTTAAATGATAAATTGAGAGTACTTAAAGCTCTGAGAGTTATCGTTGTCGGAATAATTTTTCAGAAGACCGTATACGATTATTTGCCAAGATTCGTTTTGCATTCTCACATTCATTTTTGCTTATTTAGAAATGAAACCCTCTTTTCCCTGAAAGTGTGAGTTTTGAAGTTTTGCCAGCGTTCACCGCAATTGTGAAATGTGACTTGGAGTCCACCAGCTCGTGCAGCGACGAGTCACGAAGTGCGAGTTCACTCTTCCGTATTTTCCTTTGAAACATATCTTCTTCCTTTCCGCTGAGGAGTGCATTTCAGCTGTGTGATGCTAGACTGTTGTCGCAAAACAACACAAAACTCCTTCCTCACGAAATCTCCCTTCAAGTCGAGGTGTCACGCAGCAGTATGAGGTAATGTTTTCTAGCTGGGAGACTTGTACGCAAAGCATCGATGTAATCATAAATATGCTAAGCGGCGAATGTGGCGAAAGAGTTCCTGGGAAGTAGGATAAGGAATTACTCTGATAGTACATCAGAATGCAAATAAAGATGTACGAATGTCTGAAGCGAAAAATGTTTTCATGCAGAGAAATGTATGGTGGAGTGTAAAAGAGACCATTTGTCGTGCTCACCCCGATGGGAAACCGTGAAAATAATAAATAAGTACGTTTGTATAGATTCAAATTATATTTCCCTCGTATTTAATAAAAGGGGAATTCATAGTTACAGAGAATCGTATACATAAAAGTGGGCATTTTCAATTTCTTGCTATCACTTTGTTAACTAGATTTGGTTGTGCCAGGAGAAGTATGCGTAAACTAAATGCAATTTTAAAGGTTCGAAGGAAGAAAGTAAGTACTTGAAAAGAACCTAAGTAAAACGGTTGGTTAAAAAAGATAAACGTCTGGGGTTTGCCTTACCAATGTGATGGGTGTTATTTACGTTGGTTGGGGCACATGAAAATGATGGAATGAAGCAGAATAACTGTGATGTTAAACAGGAATGTTAGTCGTATTAAAGGGAGAGAATATCCAAGAAAAGGCTACTCGAATGTGGCGAATGAGATCCGAAAGAGACGCATGTACCTTATAGAATAAAAGGGAATGTATGATCAGTTGTATAGATAAGTGTTAAGCAATCCATGTGTGCAACAATAGGAGAGTTCGAGGAACTGCTTATAGAGGCGGATGACTTTCTTACCCCAAAAGGAAGTAGCGTGACTGATATGTATTTTGATCATTGGAGACAACTCTGCACCACACCATATCTGTCGAAGGTTGTTCATTTGCTCAAGGGTATACCGAAATCCGTGAATTGTAGTCATGTCTAAAACCGCTAAGACTTGTAAGGGCAAAGGTTTCGCGTCACTAAGACTGGAGGTAAGACTCTAAAACTATGGATATTACTGTTAGTTCTTACTCACCGAATGGTTTGCTGTCGTCCCTCTCCTTCTGCACCCGGTGGGCGGCCTTCTTTGTCTTCTTATGGGGAAACTGCGCCAAACGATGACGTTCTGAGGCGCGGCTAAGGCGCTCTTGCGTACTGGAGACGGAGAGCCTGCAAACGGAGGACGTCCATCTGATCAATCTCGCGAGTCAGCGATATTCAAACGTAAACGTAATGTATGAAAGGTGCTCCCTGGCAAATACTGGGCAAAGTATTCAGCTCTTTCATGCATGGAGCTATATGAATATAAATAAAATGTATATTTAATATACAATAATAAATTAATAAATACAATATATGATTGGTTATACATGAGAGTAAAGGGATATTTCCCCTGCGAGTTGCCAATAGCGTTTGGCAAAGGGTGTATTAATGCCAACATCCTTAACTGGTTAAAAAATCCATCGACTTCTTTAATGATTCACGAAAATATTTACGTCTCTTCCAGAGATTTCAGAGACCGTTCATCACTTGGTCGAAATCTTACGCAGTTCGTAATCTTTACTAACTGAAATTACGATAATATTATGAGTTTTTTTATTTCAGAACATTAATTAATTTATATAATGTTCTTACTGTTCTGTCATCGTACTGACGGACGATGTTTTCGTTATAGTCACGGAAGGAAAGTAAGAAATGTATATTTACGGGTTCTGCATAAAAAATCGTTATTTGCTTATAGTAGTTGCTACTGGTTACCATTGGTCATCTTGTACCGAATTTCGGAATTGTGGTTATAAACGAGTATTCTTCTGTGACACAACACTAGAGCTTTATTTTCTACGCCAGCCTATAGAGCCGTGTGCTAAATTTTCCCGAAATGTAATCAATGCTTGTCTCATATCTACTCCGAAAAGTTAAAAAATGAATCTGCCTAAAGATTAAGTACTTCCATTACTCAAATGGCTTTGCATTCACAGAAAATTGTACATTCCTAAATAACTCCCATTAACCAAGGTAGAAGCGCTGTGAACTTCATGAGGCAGAGATTTTCTACACACGGAATGAACCAAAATCAAGAATCCTCATTCCGCCTTAAGTCCAAGACCAAGTTTCTTCTTCTATACTTCCACTAAGTAACGCCTTACCATTAATATTATTAATTAATTTAGCACGAGTTTATACGTTGATTTTGCCGTGTTTTAAAAACAATAGATAAGAAGAAACTTTTTCTTAAGTCGGTAGCTGTTTATTGCCATGGTGATAATCCTTATTATGAATTCCCTGATAGCTAGATATAGGAGTGAAATGCACAACGGATTATATTGAATCTCACAGAAGTTTTGCTTTGAGGGTAGCGTTGAAAGAGAAATAACCTTTGTGATACCAGTAAATTAAATCGATTAGTCGTGCCAACTAATTCCGATCGTTATCTCAAAACACATTTGTCATTTGTTTGCTTCTGTTTGCCAATATCAGAAACTAATAGCAGAGATCAGTTCAGATCCAGGTTCTGAAGCATTTCTCTCAGTGTTAAATCGTATATAGAACTGATTGTACCGTAACTTCTTTTTTTTTCTCTAAGAAGCCATTTGCATCGGTATGTCTATGATAAAGAACATAAAAATGCAGAATTAATTTACCGATCCTATTTATATAAGTTTTGTATTTGCTCTACGGAGAAGTCGGTAGCTAAGACTTTCTCCTGATAGGAGGAGATAAAAATTGGTCGTTTTACTTTAAATATGTGTAGCGCCAGATTATTAGTTATTGATTTTAATGGAAAGCACTGTTTTAATGCAGTTGATCTTCATAATTTCATTTTCGGCATTAAGTACATATATGGAACTGTAGGGGCCGTGCTGAATTAGTTTGTCCCGCTGAGATTGCCTTTTTCAAGTCTTCTAATGAGAGACTGGCGTTATGAATTTCAATCAGCTTTCATCACAATGCTAAGAACTAGTTCTTACGGTATTGCCACATATTCCTCATAATTTATGTAACTGCAACGAATTAATGGCAATTCAGTAATAGAAATGAGGATCTTCATATTTTTTAGTATTATGCTTAATTATAGTATTTCTCGCATTGGGTCCCTTACCTCTTACTCTCTTCCCCCTTCTTCTGGATTCCAAGGCGGCCAACGGTGACGTCAGGTCCATTCGTCCCTTCGCACTTTCTTTCGGTAGTTCACGAGTTGTGGAGGAAATGTTTCTGTGGAATCTTTCTGTCTGCAAACAATGGAAGAGAGAGGTGAGAAATGTCTCCGTCACCTAATACATATTATGGACAATGGAAACATTTACTAAGGATACCGTATCTTACGCCTCTACGCGTTGGATGTTTCTTTCCGGAAACCCTTGGGAATGACAATTTAAGATAAGGCGGAGGAAAGGTTCCTTTAAGATGTCACGGGCTAAGTTACTCACGTATTGATTTTTATTTCGAATGAGGAGCTGCAATTCTGTCCAACTACATGTCGTGTAATAATTTAAGTCCCATGACATCGTTTTCGTTTCCTACTACAACCGTCAGTATCGAGCATAAGTTCCGTTTCGTGGTCTAAAGGAATTCATCAAGAATTAGGTATTTTAAATATATACCGAATATATTCCCCCCTTAATTTCAGTAAAAATATAAATTTGAGCATAAATTTTAGTATTAATACTATATGAAATTAATTTGAATAGAGATTTTCTAGCTGAAATTACTTCCTTAAACCTAACATCCACACAGTTATATCCGATAGCGAAATAATGTAGCTTATATATTGCTGCAGTGAAAACTTATCATTAACTACGAGAGTTAACAGTTCTTCTGGATTATTAAGTCTTCAAAACACGCATACCATGTTAATGTAATAGTGATTTGATTATAGTGTTGTATCTCCTTTATCGAATTTACGTCGGTAAATTACCATCTGCTATGTTCCAAGCAAAATTAATGTTTGCGATCAAGATATTGAAGTTGGTATTAAATCACTCATGTCTTGAAATACCGGCTAGTATTCAACAAAATCGCTATCTTTTTGATATAGTATGTCCTTTTTCCATCAATCTATCGATCTAAAACTTGCGTGAAGCCAAAAATATTTTCCGAGAGACCATTTACACAAAGTCTATTGGCTTTTTTTCGATACAATAACGAATATCGCGTATTAATCTGAATTTATACTGTTATAGCAATTGTGTTATCTTTCTTCATGGCGACCCTTCCTCCTATTTGTTATACGTAGTACATGTACATGTGTGCTTTCTTTTCCAAAGTATATCTGGGGATTCCCAAAAATGCCTTTTATGGACTTACGCCAAAATATTTCTTGTAGCCGATGAATACTAAAAAACCTCAGCAAAAGTTTTCAGGATTTAACATTAATAATTACTAAGGGGTGGTGGGACAATTAAGTTTCGACTTTGAAAGTGGTCCCGGGTTCGATTACTGGTGGAAGCCTACATGCGCTTAATTACATCAGCTGTAGAAGCACTTTTTACAATGCTACTACTATATACTAAGGGGCGGCCATCCAAAGTTGAGTCAATGATACCATGAAGTTGACGGCGGAGATTTCAACGCCCGGTCTCAATTGTGCGCACGGCTAAACAGAAATAAGGATGAAGCCTTGTTCCTTGTGGGGGCCTGCCTCTGCCGCATGTTTGGGCAAGTCTGTTACGTTACCCGTTTCCACCATGAATGATATATGCAATAAAAAGAAACTAAAAATTTCTCTTAATTATGAGGAATCGAAATATTTATTGCACTCTTGTTCAACTACGAGTCTTCTAAAATTAGGGTGTTTGCTCGTGGATGTCATTATTATTGTATTAGATTTTAGATTTTAACATTGGGGGTGTTGACTAATTTCGTACTCGATAAAAAGTAAAAATGAATATTTTGTGTGAAAGGAATCAAAATTAAATTTCCATGTAAAATAAAAAGTTATGATGAATTTCTATGGAGCATACCTTTATTGATTGACTGGCAATGAATCGCATTGATCAGCCCCATCAAACCACTTGAATGACTCGACCTTCCCTCAGCTACTCCATCGACTCTTGTCTGAGAACGTGTCGACCTTGTATTAAGTTTTATGATTTCAGAATCAATCAGAAAGGAGGGTAAGAGAAATGATTTACTTCACATAGCGTACATGGACTAAGTTCCACATGCTCTTGACATGCAAAGAACGCAATCCTTGCAATCCAGGAGTGACTAACTGAACGTTTTAAGCAATTGCTCTCATGAGAAAGCGCTAAAACTAGAATCAGACCACAATAGACCTTCTTTTATTAATATATTGCTTTCTTGTGCTGCACGAGGAGAATAGTGGTAGATAAGCACGTGTATTATTATTATTAGAAGCACAACGTGTTTATAGTAAAGAAAATTTGCGACACGTCTGGAGTTGTGAGTTCCGTACTGTAACATAACGTAAGTGTTCTGCCTTTCGGTAGGTTCATATGCATTAATATTCCCTATCTGTGCCATTTCTTTCCTTACTTTGTAACATGCCACTACCTTTATGTCCTTAACATCAAAAAAGTATAAAGTAAAAAGCACTTATACCTTTAGCACAATATTTTATTCCACGACCATGGTTTCGGCACTTCAGGTGATAATAACCTAAAGGGTCGAAACCATGATCGTGAAATAAAATATTGTGGTCAAGGTATAAGTGCTTTTTTCCTTATTCTTTATAATGGAGACTTACCACAAAGCCGAGGCTGAATTAGTAGTCTTTAACATCTTTTGTTTTTGTCTTCCCCTTTGTCTTTCCCCTTTGTGCCCTTCTTTAACGTGTTGTAACAAATACGGACAAATTAAGAAATTATCATTTCTGAGTTCACTTCACACTCACAACAGAGAAGGAAAAAACGATCCAACTTCGAACCAAAATATTCATTTCCGTGAAATGTAACAGAGTATTTTTAAATTATTTTTTTTACTTTACTTTCCATTTTCGAAACCTATAAAGTTACTGGAATGACAATAAAAATAAATCACATTTTATTCGTACCGCTTGATCAAAAGTCTGACAACTAAAGCTGAGAATGATTTTCAAGCTGCAAATGAAATCATCGTTTCCACACGTTATTTATCTCTGAAATATACCATTCTGTTTGGTATGCGATCATGAGTAGCGGGCAAATGCAAAGAATATTTGTAATTGGAAACAAAAGTGTAAAAAAAGGTCAAAGTGGCCACATGCGGCTTGACGGCTGCACTTCAAACACCCTTATTCACGGGAATAAATGACTTGTGATAGATCCTTGTTATAATTGTCAAGATCCGCCGTTGTATGCTCGTGTTCGCTTCAATTTCTCTTCGCTTTCTCAATCTATCTCATTGTACCTCTCCAAGAACCCAAAACAGAAATGATACATCGCTCCAGAAGATAAGACAAGCATAGAATAGAAAAAGAATACGTTTGGTATGGGAGAAACCACTCCTAGAGAAAGACGTGCTTGGTGACATCAATTTGATAGGAACGCCCTCTTCTAGTGAAAGAAATCCATTTCCTCGATGTATTTATTCCTCGTCGCTTCTAGAATCCCAAACATTTCAAAGCTCGTGAAAAGAAACTGAGGATTCATTCCCAGGCGCATCCTGTACACTACTAATCTCGTACTCTAAGCCATGACACACTTGTGTCGAACAAAATAGCTCCCTATGCAATCGAAATAAAACTAGACTAGGCTCGAGATATTGAGGGAGTGTTTGCAGGAGAAAGCTATGAAAAACCACCTTCAAGTTTACCATATCCGTATAGTATAGAAAGAATAACGATTCTTGGAATTCAAATAGGAGATATCAATGAAAAACTTGGAGATATTTATGGAATTACGACCACTCCTTAACATTACCATCGCGCTCACCTTGCTGATTATTCAAATATTTCCTTTGGATTTAAACGATGTAGTGGGAAATCAGGAAGGGAAAATATTGTGAAAAATAAAACAGATTTAATTAAAACATCAGCAACGTCACATCTGAATGTCAACTCATCAAATCAATTCCCCAGACTTAAACCCTGAGTCTCGATATTTACAAACTAGAAGGAAGAGTGCAGTGTGGGAAAAAAATCTTTGCAACTGAAGGTTGACTAAACAAACCCCGTTGCGGGAAAACAACCACAGACAAATCATGTACATATAAAGCAAATGGCTGTCCGTCCGTCCGTCTGTCTGTCCCCTATTTATCTCAGAAACGGCTTGACTTAGAGATCTGAAACAAACTGCATTGTGTTTCTACGATGCTGAAACCCCCAGGAAAACTATTTTCATCTCTGTAAAGGCCCGGGTTCGAACCCAGGAGCACAAAATACGTTTCCATAAGAGATGTACGTAAATTACCTTTTCGTGACTTGGAGAGGTCGTTTCTTTTACAAAATTAAATTAGAAGCAATGGTCCTACGAAATTGAGACAAGTGCCAGTAGAAGGGAAAATGACCATTAAATCTTATTTTAGTCGTGAAATATTCATATAAATTCGAAATTGCGAGAACTTTGATAAAATAGACGGAAAATTCGTAACATTTTTGTGAAATAAACAAACCATCCCTTTGACGACCAAAGCAATTGTTGAACATTGATTTCTTGAGATATTCCATATAAATGCACGGGGATAATCAGTTAGAAATTTCCATTAGAAATGTACGTAAAATAGGTTTTCGTTACCTGCAGAGGTTGTTTCTTTTACAAAATTAAATTAGAAAAAATGGTCCTAACAAATCAAGAAAAGTGTCAAAAGAAAGGAAAATGATCATAGATTATTATTTTAGTAGTGAAATATAGATCCGAAATTTCGGAGATTTTGATAAAACACACTGAAATTTCGTAAAATATTTGGGAAATAAACAACCCATCCCTTTGACGAC
>KZ308221.1:868143-908374 GCA_000376725.2 Ladona fulva | reverse complement strand
ATATTTAATCCGACTGTTATTCTCCCCGTTGAGAATCAACGGGCACTTCAGCTAGTATCAAGTTAAGACAAAATATAATACAATAAATTAAAAATAGCAGGTAATCGAAAATGAGGAAGAAAATGAAAACTAATTACTAATGCATAAAACACAGAGAATGTAAAGTTCAAAGTTACTTGTTAATAATAAAAGTTAATGATTATTTAATAATATTTATATATTAATATATTTATTTATTTATTTTAACAAACTTAGCTTCACGAGGTCCAGTAAACATTTTCCCCGTTTTTCATTCAGTTTTCGGGTGTTTCATAGCATTGGCGTTCGGTCAAAAGTAATAACGCAGCTTCGGCTGATTTCAAACTGAACGTAGCTAAGGGAGTTAATTCTTGTTTTATGCTTGTCAAAGAGAGAATCGTCTCCATAATAGTGAAGGAATAATAAAAATTTAAGTCTTTCCCCGCAGCTTAATTTTTGTTTTTTCCATTTCCTGCGTTTCTTTACTTTAAGCACTTTAAAGCTTAAAGAAAAATTCAAAGGTTAATTTTGGAGCACTACCAAGTTCAAACATTTCAAAGATGCCGATTGCTTAGGAATTTATTATGTAATTTCCTTGCTAGAGGAATTTTATATGCAATTTTACTGCATTTCAATCACGATCGTTCAGAAGAACGGTTTTACTAAAAGAAGGGCTTAACGTAAAGAAATAGTTTCGTTCCTGAATCTAAACGTCCAGCGTTGATCGTATATTCAAAAATAAACATCTCCGTAAATTTTAGCAGTGTTTGCAGAGAGAGTGACATTATTATTAGAAAATTTCCCAAGGACCTTCAATGATGCGAGATAAACCATTCCAAGGTTTATCTGACAGTAAAAATATTCTCATAAATATTTTGTCTTCTCTTGAATACAGCTTTTGGCGAGATAATCGGATGCTAGTGGAATAATCTCAGAAATATGGGGCTGGTTTCGTTCTCTTTCGAGGAAATAAACTCTAAAATATAGATGTGCTTCAAAACTAACAGACAAGGCTCGCGTAAAAACATGTCATTACGATCCAGAATGACTTGACATGATGTATGGCTCACCATGACAAAATCTACCATTTGGTGAATGAGCGTCTTTAACACGACTACAGGGATGGAGTGAGAGTATTGCAGCTGTCATCTGTTTATCCCTGAGCCTATGAATTGCTGACCTATTTCGAAAGACACGAGGCTACGGAGATTACACGTATGATGAAGGAGATAAAAAACCGGAATTATATGGACCCGGAAATTTATACGAAAATTTGCGGTAAACAATTCCAAGGAGTCGCCCAGGAAAATTGCTACGGCATTTCCGTCCTTGGCCGCTAAATACGACTCATGGCTGAAAACTAAAATGGATGGCGCCAAAGAACGGCATTACGAAAATACTCAATTATATTCAATGGCCCAAAAAAGACAATGGGATATTCGGCGTAAATTACTATGGCGTGTAAGTCGATTGACACAGTTCTGTTGTGAGAATAAATCCGTATCCAAAGCGCCCATATTGAAAGCAATTTGTGAATATTAGAGAAATCTTCCTGGAAAAGCCAAGTGGAATTATACCATGGAACATATGTGTAGCCTTAACGCTTGCTATTTTATTATTGTGAAGTGAAGATATTATTTTTAGACGACTGACTTATGGAAATCTACGGGGACTATGAAAATCTATCCTCGAGAAACGGGAATTGAATACCTATGTGCTTAGGCATAAAAATCAGATTCTCACAATGAAACCAGAATAAAAACTTTACCTTAGATAACTTCCACAGAGAATTAAGATGTTTCGGAGAATTCGCTATTATCAATTTCTATTAGTTCTCGGAATAATATAATATATTGTAACCTCTTAAATGATACATTTTATACATACATACATACATGGGACTTTATTTGGCGATTTTATATCCGAGTCAATCGTCAACTTCTATTTAGACCTTCCATTTCCTTCCATTCCAAGGATTTTTACTTCCACTATAACCAATACAAAGTTACTTTACACCTCAGAACATTATCAAAATTTCAGCGCTAAGTGGAATTTCTGGATTTTAAAAGCAATTGAATCGTATTTTGAAAATTAACGGTATTTGCATTAATATTTCCATAGCGAAATTTCAGCTCAGTTTATTTACTACGTGAACTATGGATAGTTAATTCAGAAGGCACAAAGGTTGGATCACTTTTTCTAACTGAATTTAAAAAAATTATTATTTTCTCAAAAATCTCGGCCATGTAGCAAGATGAAATACCAAGATTAAACCAAGAGTAGGTGAGCAATAATATAAGGAAAATTAAAGAGAAAGTATTGAACCTAAGTTGAATTTAGGAACTCAGCGAGAGTACCATAATTTCTTTTATTTCAACCGATATCGTAAGAATGAAAGCATCAACATATCATCAGGTATATTTTTTGAAACAAGCAAACTTGTGCTTCTGAGCCACCACTAAAACTAAGGTATTGGAATCAGGATTCCTTCCAGAAAACAGTTGTTGTTTTCGAAGCAAATAAATAACCTGAAAGCTTTGTGGACTCTTGAGAAGTTTCGGATTGCCTGGAAAGCTTCCAAGTTCTGAGTTTAGGGAAGAGCTTTCTTTCCGGACCACACAGCCATGCGGAGGTAGATGTATGTGTGTATGTATGTACAATTTTTTTGAAAAAAGTCTTTCTGCGAAACTTCTTCGTTAGATCGAATCGTGTATCAATTAAAATATAAAAGTAAACCAAATCTAAGCGTTTTGCGATTCTAGGTAGATCTTTACGAGCATTTTGACATTCCATGCTCAAATGAACATGAAATATTTTTACTAATTTTTATACGTCAAAAGTATATGGTATCTATATTCTCCTTGTTCTTTAATTAATACTTAACTTTTGATAGGCATTCATAATGATGAAGCCTGTCTGGATTCTTAAAGAATCAAAAATGTCCTAATACGACGTAACTCTTTTATGATGCCACTTCTTTCCGTTAAAATTGAGTGCGTTCATTGATAACATTTAACAGTTATAACATTTAGTATGTTTCCTTATCCGAATAAAAGAGAAACGTTTTGAAGATATCCATGAAATATCATTGCAACAAAATCTTTCCGTGAATGTATAGCAAATTTGGAAGATTAAGAATCAATAGAAAGCCAAACGATTTTCAATATTATAATACGGAAATTTTTCCGAATAGTTACTTCAGAAGGTATCTCTATATACATATATAGGATAGGAAGAGGATCTTTAGAAAATAGAATGCTTAGACAAAGACTAAATCTCCTTGATAAATTTAGAGAAAGCACGTTCGTAGATGATGTAGCTCACATAATGCATAGGCCATGTTACATAGGCCGTTCAGACACTGCGAGAAAGATCAGAGAAATAGATGCTAAAACGAATCGATACAAGAACTCATTTTTTCCGCGAACGATACGCGAAAGTAATAGATTAGCGAAGTAAATTCAGTAAATTCATGGTGCTTGCACCCCCTGCCACACGCCGAAAGGCGGCTTGCAGGGTACTAATGTAGATGTAGATAGGAAGTCTATCTCTTTGTCAGCTAAGTGTTTGTTCTGACAGTGACTCAGAATAAATGTTTTTGACGACTTCTGAACTCGACCAGGAAGCCAAAATGCGATTGCCTTCAACTATTTTGACGAATATTTCAATATTTCAAAACATGCAATATGTATATTGACATCTGACAAGTAACGTATTTTAACATAAATTAGAACGCAGAACTTTCCGATGGGGAGGAATGATTTAAATTTCAAATCACAAATGTAATGAGAAATGAAATATATACATATCGCGGGAGTTAAATGCTCGACATATAAAGGAAGCAACGCTCAAGTTCCGCTTTCGGGATGAAAAACGGGAATGTTCAGGAGTGAATCAGCGATAAATAAATTTCGTTTTAAAGGAGTCGACGGTCGCCCGTCACCCCTCGTAAAAATAACGAAACTCGTTTGTTTCTTATTCGGGGCAGTGCGTGGGTTACTTCTTGGAAAGTGCGTGCTACTCGATGTAAGAGGAGACATGAGGAATATTAAGGGATATTATCAAACAGACGGATTCATAACGGCTGAAGTCGTGACCAAACCATATTACATTAGATTCACATATAAAATGAGACAAAAGTTATGGTTTCGTCAAAGAGTACATTTTAAACAGCACTGAAAAAAAATCACAGCGACTTTTAGCGTGATATTTAAGTATTTCGAAGCGTCACTCCTTCATTTATTATTCCTCAGACGAAAAAGTAAAAGCCTAGTCATACATATAAATAATACTTTCACTTATAAAACGAAAGTGCGAATTTCTTTTGGTATAATTCATCAATTTTCTATTTGTTGTATTTATATTCTAAATATTTAATATTACTTGACGCTTATTTGAAGAGGTGAGTGGGAGTCCAAGTGAGACTCTTTCACTCGAATAATCTCGGACTCGGGTTCCAAGCTTAGCACAATCATCAGCATCATTACTGAAATCGACGGTATTTAACTCAAATTACTGTTTACTGGTTTACTCACCTAGACGAGCTTTTTCTATTGGCATGATAACGAGATTAAATATATTGCTGTAGTAAATGGGATTGTGATAATTGTGAAACTGTAACATGGAAAAGATATAGCTTCTGTGTGGTTATATCCTTTTCCCAAGTAAACCATGTGTTTCGGCTACCAGTGGTTGAACACTAACACGCTGACCCAGCCGAGGCCGTCAAGTGCAAGATAAAGATGTGTCACATTAATATTGTCAAAAAGGAAACAGCTAATGGAAAGATGAAGAGAGTGCGGGACCGAGAAGAGGTAGGGGAGAGGATAGGGGAGAAGGGCGTGGTTTAGGGTTAGGCATTCCCATTCCGGAATGGTTTATTTCAATTCATGCCGACACCTCCCTCAAGCACCCATCCTAGCCCCTTCTCAGGTGATGTGTTTATGCGTCTTCGGCACACCTCAGTTAAGTGCCATTCTGGTATGCTGTCCCGCCCAAAACATGCAATCAATCAATCGTATCCCAGCTGCGGGAGTCCTGCCCGTTCCAGTGGGTGACTCAAGGAATGGTCAAGACCTTTCTTTTTCTTACTTTCCGCAGAGGGACAGAAACAAAACAGTCGGACTTCTTACGGTCACGAGGTCCATAAAGCGAAAATTTTACGACCTGAGTCCGCCATGGAGGTTTGCTCTCATGAAGTTGGATTGAAGAAGGGAAAAATAAGATTCGCTGGACGGAAGAAAGACGGATTTTCGGAAAATAATTTTCGCGAAATTTTGCATCCAAATTATTTCAGAGTAAACTAAATTTAGTGGCTGCTTCAGAGGCAGTCAAAAGCTCTTACATTCATGTACAAATAATACTTTTCGAGTTAAGAAGGCTCTTCGGTATGTAATTCTCCTCCATAATTTCCGGTCCTCAAGTAATTCATCCGCTTCCGACTGAACCATCAATATATAATTTTACGAATTTTCTTTTTATTTACTATTAACATACCGTATCCTCTCGTTCAAGATCTTGCTAATTTTTCCCTGAAGATAGCCGCTACGTAAAATACATTGAACAAAGCATGTAGTAGAGTAAAAATTTTAAGGAAATTGCGAAGTACGTACATACATTACATCGATTTCCAACCTTGCTAAATTTATTGAACCCATATTTTTCTATATTACCCGACCCATTACAATATTATTTCCTATAAGCGTTACGAAAATGTTCTCAGAAGCACATTGGAAAAGAATTGAAAGAAAAAATAATATAAGCTAGGTTGCGATTGCTTGATAAATTCAGAAAAAGTACATTTTCGGAAGACGTAATTGGCATTACGCGACCCCATGATACATCGGCCGTTCCAAAAATTAGCATGAAATAAGAGAAACGGATATGAGGACAGTTTAAGGAACTCATTGTTTCCCCGAACTAAAGCTATAGCTAAAGAGGTAACTAGAACGCTTGATGTTTACACCCCTGCCAGGCAATGAAAAGCTGCTTGCAGGTCATTAATTTAGATGCAGATGTAGATATTTTGTAGAGGATTCATGTATATAAAAAGATATATTGATGCTCACCAACAATCTTGACTGTGAAAAAATATTATAGATCCTTCACGGAACATCGACTTCATCTTACGGAAATCGAGGCCATAGAGAGGGTATAAAGTTGTACATGAGCATAGTTCCCTCTCGTTTCTTCTATCTTTGGACGGTAAGAACATTTTTGCGGACGAATCGTTTACGGAGTTGCTCCACCATTGCCATGGCAGAGTTTTAAATTCTAATTTTCCTGATCTTCTTCTTTTTAATGACGACATGAACCATATTATCCCACCATGCGATTTATAATATGGATAATTATGAATGCATTTGTGAAAACTTAAGTGAAAGGCTTTCGAATTTTTTAACAATCAGTGGCCGCTCGACAAATTAGTTGGGTGGCAAAAAAGTATTGCGCAGTCGCCAAGGCGCGCAGCCTAGAGAAAACTTAACCACGGTTATTTTAACTTTTATCATCATATTCCTCCTATAATTAATAATCATACGTCGATGTTGTTATATGCACTAATATAAAGATCAATGGTTATATTCATTTATAAATATGTATGTATGTATATTAATGTTTGTATATGTGTGCATGCAAAGTATACATATATGAAAAGTTGCATTTGTTAATGTAAATATTTAAAACATTTGAGCATATTAAATAATTCTTGTAATATTTTATGTTGGGTAGAAATAATGATGAGATGTTGGTGCGTATGTTTTGTACTTGTATAGACCAAATTAATGTATGTAAGTGTTGATATTCATAATATAAAAATATTCTTTGACGAGACATCTGTTTACTTTCAGAGTTATGTCTGAATGCAACTGTAAACGTTTTTATGTCAATAAACTACTACTACTTTCCGTTCCATAATTAGATTGGAGTACTTTCCTAGGAAGGTGATATTTTTAAAGTAAACAATTTAGTATTTCAGTTCCCACATGCAAAAACCAGCGACATGAACTAAAATGTTTCCATTAAATATTTCATTTTGTGGTAAAGGTCGTGACAATCACTGAGCTCTATATCGTAAGTTATGAGGTTTTCGTGTAATATTCACAAACGTGATAATGTGACCTTAACAGGAACACTTTCGCAAACAGTTCGATTTGGAAGTTTGCTGTGATTTCTCAGTTCCATAAATCACATTTTTTCGAATGCTGGTGTTTGAGTGTTCTTTTCTCTTCCCAAGCGTTGCTATGTTTCTTTAAAAAGTTATACTTCAAATCATTCTCGCAATATTTAAGAACTCCGAGGCACTTCCATCGTCCATGATATCTGTACTTTGTTTCCAAAATAGGTCTTCCTTAAGAGTAGTTAAAGCAGGGAATAAAGAGAATTTCAGAGAATATACAACACAAAAATTCCACGAACAAAAATATCTGCGCAGACAAATCGGTATCGTAATGCTTGCCTCTTCAGATAGAGATAAATATTTCATTTCATTTTATTAGAAGAGCAGTAATTATCATAGCTATCTTTATTACAGAATTAACTGCAATATGTCTCATCCCAGGTTTTGAAGGTACATACTTTGGCAAAGTATTTCTCAAA
Source organism: Ladona fulva (assembly GCA_000376725.2). Lineage (NCBI taxonomy): Eukaryota > Metazoa > Arthropoda > Insecta > Odonata > Libellulidae > Ladona > Ladona fulva. The sequence continues at coordinate 900,760 of KZ308221.1, read as the reverse complement.
CTCCATTCTACCTCTTCCTATATATCTAAACAGCCACTTCCAAGCCTCATTTCATTAATACTTTCATTTTTACTACCAAATCAGAAATATATGCAAGTAAAGCGTTGAAGGCGACGGTTTCATCATCACCGAATGAATCTTAGGTAACTACTTGGGCGTAAGGTTAAAAATTTACGCTTCGGGTATTTCTGACGACATTTCAATCAGGAAGATGATAAAAACCAATGATAAAAACCTCACAACGTCACTGTGAAGCGATTTTTCTCGTTGTCCTAAACCCAGAATTATTTAATTTGGAGAGAGGATCGGCAACGAGATAACGTACCCCCACGTCAAGCGCTCGCCTCCTTCCACCCATCTTCTTTACACCTCTTTTAGCTCAGCCAACCGTTTTCTTTGGGAATCGCTGGTCTCCCAGATTAGTTATATACATGCGAGGTACTGTGAGTACTTATTAGGAAGCATTGGCGGATCCGAGGGGGCAATCGCCCCCCTCCCTTTTCGGTGACTTTGGAAATTGCTTAGGATCTGACGAAGAGCTTGAATTAAAATCAGAATGTAAAGTTTTTCCACGATCACTATAGAGCAATACTATATTACATTTATACCGACATATGGCATTTAAACGTTAATTGGAGATGGGCTCACAGGGAGATTGTCTTTTATCGCCCCCTTGGGAAGTACCGCCCTCCCCTTGCAAATTTCGACCCTCCCAGTTAGGTGTCTCTCTAGATCCGCCCCTGGAAGACCTCTGGAAAAATTCTTTGTTAGAGAGAAACTCCGACAAAACAACCAGAGATCGAAAATTCGCCGGCCAGTTTATGCACCAATACCTAAAATACTGCACTGACTTCGAATACAATGAATCTTAAGTGATGGTAAAATGTAAGCTGTCCAAATTTAAACGTTCGCATTGCTGATGGAATAAATAATTCATAAGAAATTACAGTCAACCCTTGGTCTACGAATAACTTAGTTTTCGAGCGTTTTGCAAGGCGAGAAAATATTTTCAATAAATTTTAACTTGATATATGAACGAGGTCTTGTAATACAAAGGGGTAACGTATATGCTTTTTTGCTCGTCGAACGTCAGGTGATCACTACTACCCTAATACTCATTATTATGTATATAAATATTTTAAAGTTTTGGAACGATTAATGATCAACTGAGGTTCCATTATTTCTTTCAGGGAAAGCGCTTTGATACACGTATGCTTCAGATTACTAACACGAATTAGGCTCGGATTCCAAGGTTTGACTGTATTTGAGATCAGTTATTCCTTACAAAAAACCCTTATACAGTGTTTAAAAATAAAAATTTCGGATAAGAGTGGAAAAAGCAAAGAAATGAATCATACCTATAAATATCTTGATATCTTTCTTTGTCATGTTACATTTTACTGCGTCAAACATGTTTTCTTTCTAGAAGTGCTGTAGATGGTGGGTATCAAGAATATTTATCAGTTGGTTTATAATCCACTTATCACTTTTCTAACAACCGTTTGTTCTGATTAAAAATATTGGTGAAATAAACCCGCGTTTCTTAATTGGAGGAATATGTAGAACGGAAGGGTTGCTTGTGAGATCAATCGAGAATTTTTACAAACCGGAAGAGTGTCTCGGATTAATTTCGGAATGCATTAGCTTTAGATCGTAATATTCGGAAATCCTTACATCTAGACATCTAGATTGTTCATCAAATTGAAAAAGGAATGGTATACCACGCCTACGAATCTCATTTTCAATGAATGCAACTTTTAGCCAAATATTTACTCGTTTATTCTTTCACTCATTTGTATTAAAAACAGATGATCCTGGTAATCTAACATAACACTATAAGGACGTAAAAAGAAACTGATTTTAGTGCTCATCTGTTTTTCTTTCGCAAAAACCATTATATTTATGAAAATTCTTTGGTGTAAAATTTCACTCAGTTACTGCATTTTAAAAAGACTACAACGAATTTGAATAATTGGGAATATTTTGAAATTAAACTTTTTTAAATTAAAATAGATAATAGGAAATAGATAAATATTAAAAAAGATAAATTTAAGCTTTCACTGCAACGGAAAACTCGGAACACTGATGCAAAGCCTTTGAGTGACACCATAAAAATTCCGTTACATTAAAATTGATTTACGCGAAATGTATAAATCAGGAACTCCCTTAACAGTTTCAGAACTAAAGGAGAGGCAGAAAAAAATGGCTTACATTACAAACTTTCTGGTTTTCTTTACTGCCCCTTACCTATTGAAAGTACTCATGTGAAGTATTTGATGCGAAAATCCCAGTAATTTGACGAACAGTAAGTTAGGTACGGATGACGCATTGAGTATTAATGTATCATCTCTGCAATGTTATCGATATTTTAATAATTTTCTTAAAAATCCATATTTTTCATTGATGTACGAGCTTTCTTCTTTGTTACCAGCAGATACACAGATTACGTTAAGTATTTGAATGTGTGTACAGTAAACATACACGTACAATAATACGTGATATTTTGAGGTATTTTCATGATCTCTTGATATTCTAAAAGAGTTGGCTGCTTAGTTTTATTGCCTCAGAAATATTCTGTGTAAGGAAAAGAGCTCTCTTTCGGATTTCCCGAAAAGGAAACAATTTTTCTCCTCTTTTTACTAAAATAATTTTTCAAAGTTGTCCGAAAATCAAAAAAATAATGCAAAACAGAGTGAAAATTTAGACGTGGAAATATTTTAAAAAGAATGACTTCGCAAAAGCAACTAAAATCCCAAAGCAAGAAAATCGAATCGAGTGAATCAAATAGCTGGTAAATAGCAATTCATTACATATTTATTGTAATTTAAGGCCCAAGTACCCAGTATTTTAACTTTGAAATGCTCAGGATCTAAAAATAAAGTAAAATAAACAGACTCGGAATATTCCTAGTCATCCGCGGTCATAACAAAAGAGATTGTCTGAATCCGAAGAGGTTCTTGTGGGCAGAGAGAAGCCAATTTAAAGCGGCCCACCGATTTATCAGTGGGGGATCCATTTTCACCAGTAATGACAGCATCATGAAGATATACTGAATATCCTTCCACATGTCTCGGCAGGGGTAATTTATCAAGAATCCATTTTCTTTCACTAATGGAACAAGGGTACCGCATCAGTCGACTGCCTAAAAATGTTGATACATACGGCCACAAGCACCGATCCGTCTATCTGTTTGATGAAATATTTACCACCCGTACGAAATATTTTAATTAATATTCCGTGGATAAAATAATTTATTTACTTACCCAAGATCAACTAATAATAAAAAAGACTACTGTAACGCTTCCTTTCTTAAATGTAGATTTTTCAATTTAGTGGAATGCTTTTATTACCTATATTTACAACATTTTGATATTAGTAACCTAATTGTATAAAATATTTTTTTTCTGAAATGTATTCATGTAATGCGAAATCTTCGCCATAGTCAGGAAAATTCCACCGAAATAATTCTCCATTTACTTAATATTTGCTAGACTCATTTGATTTCTGACAACGTAATTTGAGGATGTATACGGACCGTTCACAAAAATATCAATGGGTGAAGGATTCAAACAATACGAAACTAAAAGACCTCTCTATAAAATAATGTATCTTGCGATTTTCTTTAACTATACATAAACTCCTAAATTAGAAACAGATATTCCACCATGGGCTGAAGGGACTGAACTTTCGATTATCAAATATCCCTCCCATATTGAGTGAACTTAATGTCGGTACGAGAGGGGTGAAGTTTTTTTGTGAAGAAGAAGGTTCATTTTCGTGAAGTAGATACAAATATGAATAACAGTTTTCCCTTAATTAAGAAAGCTATATAATCGATATGATCAGACCTTACTTGTCTTGGATGGCCGAAATCGGTCGTGCAATAAATTGTGTGGGAAATACGAAGTCCGTTTGATTTTATTTAAGAAAGCTATACATTTTAAAAGAAATTCTGAAAAGTTGATTGACGCTGTGATAATTTCTTTCCAATTTTATTAATACACACACTTATTTTGTATAGAACGTTCTCTTTCTCTTTCATACCTCATGTTCGAATTCTGAATATGTTGAAATTCACGTTAGTATTCAATAAGCTCTCTGCTTTTATTAGTCTTGTTGCTTGGAGAGTTAACGCTTAAATTATTAACATAATTCTTTATGCACATTTCTGGTTCAACTATGACAAGGCTCATGATTTACTTCTGTAAAAATATTTATTAAACTCTCAAACTTCATTGCTGAACCACTCGCATTTCACTCAACTGTTTGCACGAAATCACCACCACTTTCAATTAGAAGGGTACAAAACACTTACACAGGGGAGTTACAAAACCTTGCGCTAGCAGTTTCTCCGTGAGTTTCGAGGATTCATCCGACTATTTCGTCAACGCATCCGCCGCGAGACCCGAAAAGAATGAGGGAGAAGACGGGAGCCGTTGAAACGCTCCCTTTCGAGGGACCAGTTCCTTAGACTCACCTCGCATCCGGTCGTCCGGTCGCATTTGGCGTGGCCGCGGCTTGGCGCCAGCAGCAGGAGTAGCAGCAACAGAAGCGAAGAGGTGAGGAAGGGGAGGAGGTCGGGAAGTCGGAGTGGGCGGTGGGACAAATGGAGGTTTCGCATCCTCAGCCTTTCCCCTCCTCCATCCCAACCGACGAATATCCCTAGGCGCCTCCGTCACCTGTCTCTCACTGAATTGGCGGCCACACGAGCGGCTCTTTATCCTTTCTCTGCCCCCCGGAGGCGGTCCTCCGCTCCCCTTCCCTCCCCCCCACGCCCGGCTCCATTACGGATGCAGACCGCGGGACCAGACGCCGTCGCCCCCCACCTCACTGCTCTGCCCCTACCCGGCCCACGCTCCAGTGAAAAAAGACGACGGTCCAGATTCGAACAAAAGAATCCGAGATGCGTATTACGGCCGCAAGATGGTTATCTCGCCTTAAAGGAGTATTTTTTGTGCTATCCTTCTAGTAAGATACGGGTGCGTAAGATGGGGGTTTAACTGGAAGAGGAATGGACATGAAGAGGTGGTGTGGCGAGGCTCGCGCGGCGATTGTTTTCATAGGAAGGCTTTGAGTTGGGGAAGCCGGAAGGGTCTCGGAGGTGGAGGAAGGTTTATTCCGTTTCTTTACCCATTAGAGAGTGCCCATCATGGAAAACGAGAGTGGGGGACGAAATTTGTTTGATGAATTAGCGTCCGACGTGGACATATGGTGGAAAGAATGGCAGGGACAATCCGGAAGCGTGAGATGATAATGTTCGACATACGACGTCTAAATATATAGATGCTTACCGTAAACTAAGATTTATTGTCAGTTTTAACGTTTCCTGTAATAATATTTATATAAGCTTTCTATTTCGAAACTAGATTCCGTACCTGTCTAATAAGACTACTATTCAGAATCTTTCCCTTCGAAAGTATTCCGAGTTGAAATTTATGCCAGGTATTGATCATAAGCCAAAAAAAATTATAATCAATTTATCATATCCGATCAGCCCCTGACCAGTCTTTGGGAACCGTTCAAAAAGAAATGCATCAAATAGGGTTAAGGCTGAAATGTTTTCCATCAAAATCCCTACCCCGCAATCTCTTTATTTATATGAAAACATCCTCTTCAAACACATCGGAAGTTTTTACCAAAATCATTCGCTTTATCCCTATTCTCCACTCGATTTGCAACAGACTGGGAAGGTAGGCCTCCTCGCCAGCCTTTTTTACCACACTTCTTCTCTTTCCCACCCCTTCACTCTATTCCCCGCCCTTAACCCCTAAGTAGGAAGGGTAAGGGACCGTCAGGGTCGGGGACCCGCAGCGGGAGCTTGGCCGTACAACGCTCGTTGAAGTCTCCGGCGCCTTCTCTCCGTGTCCACCTGCCAAAGAAGAGTGTGAGGGAGGTTGAAGAACAGCCACATAAGGAAATAAGAAAAGAGTAATAAAACAACCATAACGACGCCATTGTCGGGTTTACTGGGATTTCTAACGAATCAATTGCCTTTTTCGGTAGTTCATCGAAATCACAGGAGCGCAGGTTTTCCGTATTCAGAATGGAAGAAATTACTACACATTAGAATGACAAACCACATTTTTCGTGAGAAATCAAAGCAAACCTAATCTTAAATTTTTTCATTGCATCTCGAAAAATATTGCTTATCAATCAAAAATACAAACAAAGAGATAAACAACAAAAATAAGGGCAGCGAAATTATATGATCTGAATTAATACAGTAAACGCTCTAAACAACTTTACTAAACCAAAAAAATTAACGTATGCCGTAGGGAGGAGAAGTTTTGTAACATTTCCCTAAGAGCAATTTAAGAATTTTCGCATAACTTAGCATGACGACGAACAACAGTACATATACATGGTGTTCAAGTATATTTTTTCTGTGAAAGGTAGAAATAGCATAAGAACCCGAATGGAATGATTGCTTAAGTACCGAAAAAGCTTAAAAAAGTTAAGAGACTGCGGCATCGTGTAAATTACCAATGGAAATGAAATGGCGAAGGGACAGCAAAACAAATCTGTATGGAAACAAAGAAACGAGAGCAAAGAACTCTTGAGTGCCGCATACAATTTATTTTCCTTCGGATTATTTAGCAGAAATAGGAGAAGTTTTTGAAATAAGAAGATGCATATAATTAGATTATTATCTTCAATGGTAATCCTATTGTAATAATGTAATTCAATAATAACGGAAAATGCTTTCAATGAACTATTGAGCGGAAGTTTTTAAGAACTATATTACCACCTCAGAGGATCAATATGGAACTCTTTTATCTTCAAAACATAGTAGAGAATGAAGCATTCTATTTCCAGGCTGTCCCGATTCCTTATTTAATTGAAGTGACTTACATCTACAGTTAAGATCTCCAATTATCTACTTCGCTATTATGAATTACATCTTCTTCATAAAGGAAGAACTGGTTATTCATGAAAAGTACAAAAGATACAGCTTTCAACGGGAGTCGAAAATCGTTCAAATGTCGTAGCTGGTCTCGTATTGAAACGCATTTCGTATCTCTTTGTCACTAAATCATAAAAATGTAACAGCCATATTACTACTCATTACACCTTATTAACAACTGTCATTTAGATAGGGTACCGAAAATTTATTGTTTAGGAATTCGAAATTTCCATAATACCTGTAGTGCTTCGTTTTTGCCCGTTAAAAGTATCGAATAACAAGAGACTCCTGGTCCGTAACGCCTACTTCATTAGCTCCGCCTACTGTCGTGAATTGGAATGGCCAGTAAAGAAAAGTGAAGTGCTTTCCAGTCTTCGAGCCGAAAATCATTATTTCCAACAGTGAGTTATTTTCCGAGATAATTCAGACAGTTGCCAGTAACAGTAACTTTTTCCGAACTCTCTAGGCGTTCATAGACAGCTTTATGGTTGACGAGACATTGAACAAGTATTGACGCAAAATGAGCCTGATAGTTCTTCATAGGTTACTCTTAATCACAGGAGAGAATTCCTCAACCTTCGGAGAGGTTCATTAAAGATGATCACAAAGATATTTTGCTAGAAGTTAATAGTTAACATAATTGCTTAGCGGTATTCTACGCAGAAAAACACCCCTTATTTATCCCGCACAAAAAAGTTAGTCTTAGTTAAGTCTTAGTTAAGTCGACGTAAATAGTCAGTTAAGAAGATTTGATAGGTCATAATTATCGCATATATTTTCATTATTATTATATGAGCTGGCGAAGATGTGGATTTGAGGAGGCCCCAATTTACAAGGGTTAATATTCATTTTGAAGAATGACAACAATATATCTTTTTATGTCCAATATCTTGCTTCATTAATTAAAAATCCATCATCATATGGGCAAATAAAGGTGAACAGGAGTGCATCTTCTCCTGGACCCCTTTGATAACCGGTTCTGAATAGAATACAACTGCCTAACATCTATCTATATAGAATATTCTTCCTGGACTTGACGCAAAAAGTAAAAATATATAAAAGTTACATATAATAAATATTGCAGCGAAAGGCGATGCGAATCGTTAAGAATTGCTACGATAAATCAGTGAACGTTACACAGATACTTCGGCACGCAGGATGGGAATCTTTCGATGTTAAAAGATTTAAACAAAGGATTAATTTACTGGACAAGTTCAGAGATGATGTGGCCGATATGATGCGTCCAACATGTTACTTAGGCCGTTCTGATATCGCGAGAAATATCATGGAAGTAGATGCTAGAACGAATCGAATCAAGAATTCATTTTTCCGCGAATGATACGCGTAAGTAATCGATTAGGGAAATAGAGTCATGGTGCATGCACTAACTGGTACTTACATAGCCGATATAAATATTAAAAATATTTAAAATAGACAAATAGTTGTCACTCGTCAAATAATATCCTTATTGTCATTTTGAAAACATTTCGAATTTTTTCTTCAAAATAATTGCGAAGGAAGTTACTGAAACCCGTGTACAATTCACTTGATGGATCCCAAGAAAGAATGCGCTTGAAAAAGTCGGACGGGACCGGGAATCGAACCCGGGTCTCCCAATTGCCGGTCGGGTGCTCTGTCCGTTGAGCTATCCCGGCAGAACATTCTTCCTTGGGATTCTTCCTGGGTGCGCACCATCTTGCGCAAAGTCACCCTTACCCGTTTTCATTTGAAGGATTTAATGGTCATCAAAAAATATTTCTTAAACGTTGTCTGAATAGCGATACAACAACTAACGCCAACATCGACCGCAAACGTTTCGCTGACCAATATACCTCCTAATTTAGCTCTTCTTATTGAGAAAATTATCAAATATTATGTTGTATCGCTCAATTTTAAGAACTAAGTCTGAACGCTAAGAGCTAAGTCTGAACGCCTAAAAATCTTAGGCATAAAGTTACCTTATCACGCGATAAACCATGAACGTGAAGATAAAAATTTAAAAATCAGGATTTAAATTAAATTCTTAAAGAAAAGATTCTATTGTATTTCTGATATTTTAGTTGTAACAAGAAAAAGTTTCATATGATTATAACTTAGTTGCTGACCGCCGACCAAATGCTACATACTGGATGGAGCAAAATTAGGAAAAATATCGCTAAAGGAAGGAAAAAAATAGATCTAGTGATAAAATCGGTTAATTGGCATCTATATAACTTTGATTGACACGGTAAGTTTATCGTTCTTAAGGGCTTCTTCTCTTTAGTACGTATATTATATACAGTGAATTATTAGTGCTACAATTCACTTTCATTTATAATCAGTGATTAGATTAAGACGCGATCACAGTAAGAGAAGGTCAGTCCGAAGGTTGAATCCGAATTTTGTATTTCCATAACATTTCTTTCGTCTAACCTAGGTCCCAGCGACCCTGCAGATAAAGCTCTTCACGGCTACACTCTGATATTAAGTGTGTTTCCACCTGACGTCATTCAATCATGCAAACTACAACAAGGTTAAGCAGTGCCTATTTTCTTATTATTTTCGTGCATCCATTAAGGGACCTTTTTACCGCGTGGCGACACCCGAAATATGTTTTTTCCATTTTAGGATTCAGCAAATTTGCGCCATTGTCGGAGTATTCGGGTGTGTCCCGTCGCCCATAAATTACGATCCCATTCCAAACGAAAGCGAGAACAAAGCAGACTTGGTGAAGAGGGTGGTTAGCGCATACGACTGCGCATACATTGGCTACGGGTTCGAAACCAGACGAAGGCAGAATGTTTTATGCGCTTGCCTCTATTGTTTGGTCGTCGCATGCGACATATTCATAGCTCATTAAAGAGAATCTTGAAGAGTGTTCCCGATTTCGAGCCGTTTGTCTTTCACGGCATACTTAAATTTCCTTCGCAGTATTGATGAAAAATCGAGTCAACAACCCGCAATTCACAAAATTGAGTTTGATTCTATGGTAAGAATGGGAGACAAGTCAACTCTCTCATTCTCAGCAAACCTGAACGAAAAGATTCTAAGATTGGGAGCATAGAACAAAAGAATTGAAAAACGGTATACATATGATATATTTGATTCCTCTTATGGGATTAAAGGCTAACATTTTTAGTCATTCGATAAATATGCACTGAGTAACTCCTTTTAGTAAAGTAAGTGGTACCGCGTAGCTTAGATAGACTAACGTATGTACACGAGTATAAAACGCATCCGAATGTAAAACGCGGCAACATTTTTGGGACTGTATTCATGATCTATCACAATAAATACCACCGGAAATCTATATCCTCCTATAAGACACACCCTAATTTTTAACCTAAATATTTTTAAATGCACGTTATACATCTACATATGTTGTATATACCGTATTATACGTGGGTATGTAAGGTATATTTCTGTCAATTGATTGCTATACGCCTGACGCCTTTCTCCTATCATCACGGTGAACATTTATGGTTATCAATTTCCTTTTTGCCTCTTTAGCTAATGCATTAAAGGAAAAGGGAAATTTTAATCTCTTTAACTCCGCCATCGATTTTCCAAAGACTTCACAGCCGGATATCAACACTGTAACGATCATCATCAAACAACCAAAATATACAAATAAAATACTGTTCTTTCATTTTGAACGGGAAATACTACCCACTAGAGAGGTTCATTTATAATTCTTTACTACTTTTCCAACTTGATCCAACAAAGTTTAGGGCAAAACCTTAAATTTACTCACGAATTAGTGATTCCACAAGTAGAAAAAGTAAGTGTAAAGTGTATTGTAAACTTTGTTGATCAAATTCGGATTATGAATTAAATGATTTGCCTTAAGTTACTCTTCTTTTGAAGCACGCATTAATCGCTTATCTTTTAGTCCATTAATTACACAATTTTACATGTTTTCATTGCAAATCGTTACAGTGACATTTGTATGTTACAAACAATTTTGTAGAGTACGCCAGAGATTGAAAGTATGAGCAAATTTCAAACTAACTGTTTGTTAAACATGCAAACAGGAAATTCGAAGTACTTGACTAAGTAAGTAGTAGTATTACTTGCTTAGTCCAGTCCAGTACTTCGAATTTCGAAAAATTACTACCAGTAAATATACGCTTTTAAGAGTTCTTGCAATTTGAAAAAAATTACTTTTGATTATAGTTAGGGTTCCCGGATAGCCAAGTGAGCTGCGCGTTTGGCTTTGGTAAAAGCGGTCCCGGGTTTGATACCCGGTGGGAGCTCCCATGTGCGAAATGATCTTGGATGTCGAGGCATTATTAACAATACATCTACAATTATGGTTATAAATATGTGATATTTTGTAAACCATTGACTTTTGAAATATTTTCCCCCAATAAATTAGCTCCTATCCTCGATAAATTAACCTCTGCGTCATTAACTTTATTAATATTAGTAGTTCTTATTTTGTTTTTCTTTTCTTTGCTTTTACGTTGTTTTATTGATCTTTTTTATTGTTATGATTCAATGTAGTTGGTCATTTCTTGCCTATTTTTAATCTAATATATGAATACATATTCCCTTAACGAAATATACACGTAAGTTAAAAGCTAATATTCATGTAATACTTACGCTTTTATCCCCACAATACTGCAAAGACTGATTGGGGTCTTCAAATATATGTAAGGAGAATCTGTATACGCATAAACATTATCTCTATTGTCTGCTATCTCTAGAGAGGCAAATGCTACTTTTAGTACGCAGGCGATGATACGCAGTGAACTGATAAGTGTTGCTTGGATAGAGTATGCTTTTGAATGAAAGAGTTGAGTGACTCTTCGTCCGCCTTTGCCACAGTTAAAGCCACGTTTTTTCATGCCATAAGGACATCCATAATTAGTAGGAATTGGTAAGGATGTCAACAGATATTAAAATCCTGATGTAATTTTTAATGAATATCAATTGATGTCATTTTCTCTCTTATCTTAATCAGATTATTTTTCTTGCTGTTTGAACATTAATTTTTACATTACACCATTGATTACTGCATTGAATTGCATTAGATAATAATAACCGGGGGAAATAAAACTGCTCTCATCTTAAAATGAGTACCAGAATGTCTTCGGAAGCAATCACACAGTTTTCTGATTCATTGAAACCTATCGAGTAAACACTGATTGAAAATAAATGACAGCTGACATAAAGCGAAGGAATCAAAGAAATTTCATGCAAACCATTTTTCGCAAAGAAAATTCAAATCCATTCGGTCGAAAGATTTCGGAGATATCGAAGCTTGGGCACATTTCACAAAAATTTAAGGGAGGTAGACTTGCCATAATAGCCTGTAACTTACCTAAAGCTAAGTAAGTTGAGCAATCTTCGATCGGGCCATCTAGCTTCGGAGATTACAATCATAAAAGAAAAGAAGGCAGGGAACATCTCTTGCATCCTAAAATGGAGTTGGACAGTTACGGGACCGCAGGCAGTACGGAAAGATAGTTAGATATAAGGGCCATTTATTACAGCGTTAAGTTATGTTGATACTGTAAAAAGCGTTTCCCTGCCGTTTCCTAGTTTTCCTAAAAAATTTCCCTATGAATTACCATATTGTATAATAAAATATTTCTTAGATTCAAATTTAACAATAAAGCAGGATGTTAATATCAATTTCCATATGGCGAGTTATCCGCTAGCATTTAATTTGGAGCCAGTTGACCTCTTATTCCGAGGAAATGTTTTTGAAGGACGCTTCAAGTTTACTGAACTGTATCATATTAGCCACTGTGTAAAAGAAATGAATTATTGAATAAAACGAAGAATAGGTAATGATGCAATCACAAAAATTAATTCAAGGCACTCATTGCTTTATATCGCGTCAATTATTTCATATACAATTACTAAAGCTATCACTCCAAAGTCGAAATACTTGTTAGTATTCCTTTAGAAAAGTAATCTAGGAATTCCTGAAAATAAAAAGTAATAGTTTATCGTCTTAAATTTCGAGAAAATATTTATTTAGTGAGTGAGAAATCTTTTTGTCTTTGTATTATTCTATTTTGAACGTAACCTTCGCTAGGAATTAAGTGAAGGAATTTTACGGAAACAGCATCATCATTGTAAAAGTAAGTAATTTATAACAACCTCGCCATCCCATTTAAGGAAAAAATAATTGAAGGATTATCCCACGTAAAGCTTAATTGTCATATAAAAGATAAAAGCTGAATTCAAAGGATAACTTGTAGCTAATAAAATAAATCATTTATGTACGAATATGTGTCGATGAGTGATTATTTTGTTCGTATATAAAGTTCATCAACGCATATCTATGACGGGAATCTCTTACATCGCTAAATTATCTTCAGTTATAAGACGCCAATGTTCTTTATAAAACACGAAGAAATTTTTACCGTCACAACCATTGCAAATTTCTTATTGATTACATTCTGCTAAGATTCGAAACGTTTATAATATCAATGGACAGAGATGGTAAGGGTGCAATTGCCAAAGCCGCAGAGCACAATATGCCATTTTATCTACGAAGGACCGTTGCGTGCCTCCAGTGACAGACACTGAAAAAGGCTGTTTCATCAGGCACTCAGAGAAAGCCTTGATCCGATGAAAACGTATACATTCGATAAAGCCGCAGAATATCTTCTATCCACACACTTATATAACTAGTATCACAATTGACACTCTAGAAAACACTTTATACCCGCTGGAAATTCTTTTTTATTTTCTAAAACTTGATGTAAAAGTTGTAAAATATACACAAGACCAGCGTCGCCCTGAGATGTACGGGGACCCTGGGTTGGAAGTAACGCTGCGCCCCTCCTGGTAATACTGGAGAATTTCAAATTTTAAAATGCTCCGAATTTTCAAGACATTATTTTTTCAATTAAAATATGTCAACAGAAAAATTTATAAAGATGATTCCAATATTATAACGGTAATTATTATTTAATAGTAAATCAAAGAAAATAGATTGATAAATAAAAAGCAAGTGCACTCTAATGAACGGCGATTATTATTGGTTTCGATCGATTAATGATAGGATAATAATATAATTTTTTTTAAGTTACCAGGAAACTTTCTGATACGCATCAATTGCTTGCATATTTCCTCCGACTATCAATTATCAGATCATAAGAAAACTAACAAATAATGGAAATAAATGATTGTCTCTACTACGTATGAGAAACTCCCTCAGATTATTCTATAAATGGTTTGTCAGTATAAAGATCACAAAAGTAGCTTATAAAAATCTCGGAATAACGCCATGTGCCCCCCAAACAGCGGCGTCCCGGGCAACCGTCCGGCACGCCCGTGTCTCGGGACGGCCCTGCACAAGAATACAATTTAGCGTAAGCTACACGCTTTACCTGTTTAATTGGAAAACCTTTAAGAATGCTCGAGAATCTCATTGGTCTTATCTTCCGTGCACCCAATCAAGGAAATTCTCAAGGAAAAGCTGGCAAAAAGTTACCTTTTTCTAAATTGCATAAATTGAAGAGAAGAAAAATGATCATCGAAGATAGAGAACATCATTAAGCAAGATAAAACTAGTCTTATCGTAAATGCATCGGTTGAAGATTTATAGGCCGTCAGCCCCTCATAATGTGTGCACTGAAACGCCTTTCTTCGCGGGATTTAAATCCTTCAACCAAACGAGCTGCATAGGAAAAACAAACCGGTAGCATTTCCAAAGCGATAAAACTAACAAGATAGATCCATCAAGATATCGTTAAACTTTGCGCAACGGTGAGAGCGAGAGGGTCACTTAGATCCTCATTTCTTCAGCATGAATATTTCTCATATTTTGATGTGGAGATGTATTAAAATTTAGGAAAACAGATAGCGGCTCAGGAATGTTAAAGGTCCTCGGATGGGAATTGTTAGAGAAGAGAAGGAAAATATACAGTTTGGTTGTGTTTACTAGATGATAGCAGGCAGTAAGAGATAGGGAGGTTTTAAAAAATGTAATCGAGACATCAACTTTTTTAGGAAAAGTCGTAACTAAAAATAACATCTTGGCACCAAATAGCTAATATCGCTCTTGTCTGAATAGAGAAACAGCGGAGAGAACCAAGTTACCTATATAGATTTGTACATCTACATAAATACCCCGCAAACCGACTTTGAATGTGACGGGGGATGTACACACCGAACTTCCGAGACACCGCTTTAGCTTATCGTGGTCGCGTATCGTTCGCGGAAGGAACAAGTCCCTAAAAAGACTTATCCTTGCATCTATTTCTCTTATTTACGATCACTGTCGGATCGGCCGAAGTAGCAGAAGGGGGTCCCATAGTACCAATCACGTCTTCCGCAAATGTATTTTCTCTGAATGTATCGATTAATCGCAGCCTAGCAGCTAAACTCCTTTCTTACAAGGATTCCCAACCTGCGCCTGAGATCATTTTCATAACTCCTGATATTTCATTTTTCTTCCGCTGCGCTTTCTCGAGTTCGCGGGTACACCTTTCATCCGTCGGACCCATATACTCAACTCGAAGAAGAAGCTGTAAAAACAACTGGAAAAGACTATTGGTTGCTCGAGATAAAGCTGTTCAGTAGCAAACTTAAATGGAAATAAATGTTTGATCTGACTGTTCTAAGGAGTATATGCGTATATGTACCTCATTGGGTCAATGTAAACAGATGGAGAGTAAGACCGAACGAAATGCCACTTCCATGGCGACGGTCCCAGTACAACCAAAAACGACCAAACCAAGAGACTTTCACCAATAGAATATAATTTAACATCATCAGTGCTGGAAGCGAGTGAGATATACAAAATAAAATAGTAAAGTATGATTTCCATTGGAAATGATTTCTACTGACGACGAGTCGGGTAACAAGGAAATGGCATATATAGTTACATAGCTAAGTAACTAAGTAACGTAGTCCATGTAACTAAGAGAGCTGGAGCCATGGGCAGATTTGTCATTAGGAGCAAGCTGAGGGCTTTTGTCGTTTTTAAAAATGAATGAAACTCTTCGTGGGGCCTTGAAGTGGTGCTTCCGCCTAGGGCCTCTGATGACTTAAATTCGCCCCTGGCTGGAGGGTGAAAGAGCTTTTAAAGAAAGAAGTCTACTGAACAGTTCTAAAAGAAAGCAAAAACCTTTGTGGAACTCTGGTACGTGATATTTTGCTCAAGATGGTTTTAAAAGAAATTAAGGAAAGAAAGTGTATCCAATGACAATGCCTTCACTCTATAGGATTCCAGAATAGGAATTGTTGTGCGAGCCTTCTACGGAAAATGCTGATATTAACGGAAGCGTAAAAGAGGAATCAGCTCCTAAAAAATGTACCATATGACAAGAAGCTCAGATTTAAAGAACGAAGTGACAATTTAAAAAGTATCATTCATTGCATAGGAAGTAAAAAGTAATTCACTCGCGACCGAGGACACTCAAAGCTTGCAGAGAAAACCATCAACATTTGTGGTTCGAACGGCAAAAGTATAGAGAAGTATGAAAGCCTAGAACCTTGTTGGAATCACTAGGTGGCGATCAGAAAGAATTTCGGTCGTACGAGGTTGTTCTTGAGGCTCGTGGAGGTCAGTCTTTCGTACCTATCCTAATAAGCGAAGAGAAAATTATATCAATAAATCGATAGAAAAAGCGAACCTACTCAATCAGCACTATCAGAAATGCTTTACTTTAGACAATATCAATTTAATGATTTTACTGCACGCATTAATTCGGAGATGAGCCTCATTGAGTAATCAGTTAATGGAATTGGAAAGTTACAGCGACAGATCGATAGGAAAAAGGCTCCGGGGACTGAAAGCAATCCCCCCCCCCTTGTCATACAAACCTTAGTTAATGAGCTTGCATCCCTTCTTCTCGTCTTCTACTAGAAATCACTGGATGCGGATACTGTCCCAATGTCGTCGAAAAAAGCGACCGTCAATCTAGTTCCTAAGAAAGGGCCTTCCTTAAAACCACATGACTATTGGCCAATTTCACTTTCTTCGATATTTTGTAAAATTATGGAGCATATTATAGTGAGCTCAATAATGCGTTTTCTTACTGAAGAGAGAACAATTAGTCCGAGCCAGCAGGGGTTCCGCAAGGGAAGGTCATGAGATATCCAGTTAGCCCTTTTTATGAATGACGTAGCTAAGGCAGCAGAAAAGGTTGTTAGAACAGACGCAGTATTTTTAGATTTCAGGAAAGCATTTGACAGAGTATCCCACATTAAACTAATTCAAAAGCTACTAAGATAGCCAACCCTATCGACAAAAACGTAGTCGGATGGTTAAAAACGACCTGGTGGATAATGTAAAGAGCAAAGTTAGATAATTTGCTGAAGATATTCTTATATAGAGAGAAATTATATCAGAAGATGACAGTAGTATCCTACAAAACGACCTAAGCGTTTTATCAACTTGGTACAAAGATTGGCAGCTTTATTTAAATGCTAAGAAGTGCGTTGCTATGTCTTTCACGCGTTCCACTTACGTTATTAGCGAACAATACCATATTTCAGGATATCCTTTAGAGTTCGTGCGTCACAATAAATACCTAGGAGTTACACTTATTAGTAGTTTATCGTTCAAGGAACATATTCGAGATTCTATAGGAAAGGCGAATAGAATGCAAATATTAACAAGTAGAACCTTGAGAGGATGCCCATCTAGAGTTACAGAAATTGCGTACTTTTTTTCATTCGACCAAGTCTCGAATACTGCGGTGCAATCTGAAATCCACATGAAGTAGGTTTAGTTTCAAGTTTAGAGATGATTCAACGTAGAGCAGCCCGTTTTGCCAGTGTATGTTTCAGGTTCGACAGTAGCGTTACGGCAATGATAAAATCATTCGGGTGGAACTCACTGCAGGAGAAAAGATCTGATTACCGACGAAAGCTTTTCGAAAAATTCATCGGTCCAGAATTGTTAGGCGAAGATATTGAAATTCCAGTAAACAACGCGCGATCTTCAAGAGGTGACGACCAAGCGTTACAGGGAATTAATCGCTAAAACAGATAGTTACTTTAGCTCGTTCTTACCGCATAGCATCAGAGAATCTAATAGGGTAGATTGGGTAAGGTGTTAATACACCCACTGCTATACGCCACTGGCGGCTTTCGGGGTACAAATTTATATCTAAATAAAAAGAAATCACCTTGTAAATATCACTTGATTGTCACAATATAGTAGTTAAAACCGGACGGTGTGATTTGTTAATCTACGAGGGATTTTTACTTACCACTATTTCTTCTTACCATGAAAAAAAGATTGCGAAGAAATAACGAGGAAGGTTATGAAGGGATTAGAAGGAGAAAGGAATGCAAGGAAGACCACGTAAAAACAATCTTCGAACTATGGCAAATGTGTCCGTTTCCAATTAGCGAATAGCTGGTCTACGATTTTAATGCCCTTTCTTGGCGTCACAATACTCCTATAGCGACCAATAGAATATTTTTCCGGTGAAAATCACTGAACGGGTACGTTCAATTGCTTCCTAGATAAAATACGAACAAAATGTGTAGAAGCTAGTTTTTTCATTGAGATAGAGTTGACAATTACAGCGCATGAGGGACGGCATCGTAAAACATTCTTCATTCAATAACCATGGCTAGTAAACTTAGATTAGCTAGCCGATTGTTAACCAAAATCACTTATTTTATTACAAAAATTTCAAACATGGAATGTTCTGAATTTTAAAGAACGTTTTTGGGAGTCGTTAGGGTTTGGGAGAAATTCTTAAGAGAAAACCCACTATGCAAATGACAGATTCCCGCAATGTTCGCCTTAATCGCTTGCTCAACAAGACCCACCCATGTTTCATTAACATAAAACAAGGTATACAACTCTGCTCTCAGATGCAGATGTATTTCAGCGCAATTAAGAACGAAATATTTGGATTTCTCTGAAAGAAAGATGTGATATGTCAAATGACACAAAATCTTGAAATAGGTAGTAAGAAAGTCATAAAACACATTATTGAGTGAAAGGGTAATTATTTTTGGAATTAAGTAGGTATGAGGAGCGTATTAAAAAAAAGCATAATTAGGTTAGTAATTGATGATTTAATATATCTTTATTTTACTTTTCCCTATAAAAGGGTTTTTCATTAAAGTTCACCCAATAAAGTTTTCTCAGAAATGTTCGTCGTAAGATTCCATAGAAAAATGTTTTCGAAGCAGAGATCGATTTACGTTTAAATTTAACTTAACTGACGGATAGGTACAGATATTGGGAGAAAGCCAAGCCTGTCTTGCATCACAGTTGATGAAGTAAGTGGTGAATAGTAACTTGATATAGGAATCAATCAAATGAATAAACACTTGTGAAATAAGATATACCAATAACACTGGACATGGCAAAATTTTGAAAGAATGCCTCTACGAGTTTAAAATATTCTCTACTGCAAAAAATAATAACCCAAATATATCACTGCGGTGCTTTCATCATGAACAGATGGAATATCTGAAAATGTCCGAAAAGGACTTTTGAGTCGCCTTAATGCATTAAATATGGTAGACTATATATCGAAAGAAAGACGTAGAGGGAAAAATCTAATTTTAATAGCGAAAGAAAATAGCATGTCAGATTTTGTAACTTACATGATTCTCTTTCTCAATTCTCAGTTTATTCCTGGGGTATGAGATTTAGATTTATACCCTGCAAGCCGCCAGTGGGGTATGGCAGGGGCAGGTAATTAAAACCTTACCTAATCCACCCTATCAGATTCTCTGATGCTACTCGGAAAAAACCATCAGAAGTAACCATCTGTTTAAGCGATTATTTCCTTGTAACGCTTGGTCGTCGCCTCTCGGAGATCGCGCTCGCTGTTCACCGGAATGTCAATATGCTTTACTTCACTTAAAAATCCTGGACCGATGAATTTTTCGAAAATAATCAGTAATCAGATATTCTCTCCTGCAGTGAGTTCCATCCCAGCCGAAGTACACTTTATTTCCCATAATTTATAAAGCATATTTTTTAATTGTGCTCAGACAAACACGAGGGTTTATTGTTCCCAGTAATTCCACATTTTTAGTCAATAAACAGTCAAACGTTTTTAAGATAATAAATCTTCAAATCCCCAAGAAAAGCGTTCTACCAAAAAGGAACTCCAATCACCTTTTTCGTACAACCGGAGGAGAGTATCAAGATGATATCCGTAAAAATTCAAGAATTTATGTATCAAGAGGGGCCCGGCTTCAAAATTTGCACAGGGACCCCTTCTGAGCCCTCTATGCTCACGCGACAGGTTTATCTTTGACGTAAACATTTGTCTACAGGTGTCTTACTTTCCCTCTGAAAATTCAGGAATTTGCCTTTTCAGAATGGGGTCCCTTATAATGGGTCCACGGATCCCTCCTCCTGTTCGGCCCTGTATGTTTATATGCCAACGCCGCCATTCAATAAGACTTCTAAGATACCATCCTAAAGAACTTAAACAATAATAAACAGGAAGTTAAGTTGTCAGCGATGAATTAGACGTCAATTGAGCCAAGAGAGGTCGAATAATATTGCTGCCTCTCACCTATCAAACCACAACGTGGCGATAGCCAGAGAAAACTCCATTAGTCACATTGACAACCTCTTAAGTTTTTATCTCCTTCTCTCAGCAACTGATTCCCGACCACTGACAACATCATCAATCAAAGCCGTCCTGGTTTATCATCCGCTCGTAACTTTTATTCTCCTGATCAAGTCAATATATTTCTTCTTTTCCCGCCCACGTGATGATCGGCGTCAGTCTCCTTTCAGCATATTTCGTGCCCACGCGACCGAAGGAGACCCGAGTCTGTTTACTTCTTTATCAACGGAGATTATCTTACGCAACGGTTTAATAACGGACGCGGAATACGTCTTGGAAGCTGGCGCCGGAAAAAAAATCCGGAAGAAAATATCTGCTTGAAACGTTGCGTCAGATTAGCAGCGACGTTTTAATTACGGTTCTCTTCGTCGATTCCGATACTGATGGAATTTTAAAGTATCGGTACACGATGGAATAAGATCCACTGATAACTGTATTGTTCCTTTTCTTTGTTTTATTTTACTCGTGCACTTCCTTTTATTGTATTATTCCTTTCATGGGTTACGGAAAATATAAAGGTAACTCTGGAGGTAACTGAAGGTTAAAGACGTCGTCAAAAACAAATGCAAACAACAAAATATTTAGACGATGAAATGCGATGATTAGAGTTAAACAAATCAAGTACAGTCGTATGCTAAAAATTCTTCAGGGATCCCGCCATGAAATTTTTCAATACCGATTTTCGTTTATAGGTGGCAGGACAATTATTGCTGAAATTGAATTAAATTTAGAGCTTCACTTCCAAATCGGTAATTGTTTGCCAAGTATAGGAGGCATGAAGTCTTACCGTTCCCCAATCTACATTTATTTTTCTAGCTTTCATCAGTGCAAGTCCTTTGCTTTCTTCTTTTTAAGCATTGCATGTTTATTGAAGTTTACAAATTTCTGTATATAAATATGAGTTCTACCTGTCAATTAGTTAGTTTTTCTAGGTGAAAGCAGTTTTGTACATTGCTTGGCTTAATTTTATCTACGAGACGGTTACCATCTTCCCCGAGCAGTGCTCCCTGTTGAATGTCAACATTTAAGATGTTTGCGAACATCGCTCTAGAAAAGGTTGTGTTAACAAACCATGTCAGGTGGAACGAAACTTTTTTAAATGACATAACCGTCTCGGAAAATCAACTCCATTAAATTGCTTTAGTAGGTGTCCAACGAACCAAATGGAATTCGAATCTTCCGGGAAACAGTAGAATTCTGATTATTCTCTCAATTTTATGTCTTTTTTAAAACATTACTAATACGATTGTACTCTTTTCAAAACTTCGTTACGCTAGATTCAATTTGCAAATATCTTAGATGGCTGTTTCCAGTTAAGCGAAAACACCTTGTCACAGATTAATAACGCAAAAATCTCATCAGGCAGATGATTTCTTGTAAAGATACAACTTATCCACGAAACTCAAATTAATGAATTCCATTGTGTATTATTGTTTCCACAGAATTTTACTCAGCTACTAACTTTGATAAAATATTAGGGTTTTCGTTGATTATTTTTATTTTTATCAACTTACTTAAAGAAAAAAGGTAATGCTGACTTCGGTTGTAGAAAAAATAGAAATAAGTTTTATATATCATAAACATGATTAAAATAAGTTCTAATTGTAAACTCTTTATTGTAAATATTCGTAGAAACAGCAAAAGGTGGTAAACGTTATTTCTGTGTGAAAAAATAGAATTCAATAAAAAATGTTTCTACGTTACTGAAGCGCAGCCAAGATAAATCTGTGGGGAGGATTTGAGAACGAAAATATTTACCTTACAGGTGTCGGGATAATCATGCACGCTACATTTTACAAGAGTTGTTTCAAAAAATGCCCTTCAAAAGCAATAACTGGATAGAAAATGAGGAAATTTACACGGTTATTTATCATAATTATTGATCGTTCCGAGATTGGGTACTAGATTGTGATATATTTCTTAAGGAATTTAACCCTCTTGGGGGGGGGTTTCACCACGAAACCTCCCCATGTTAAAATTTCATAAAATCGGTTTCTTTCTGTCTTTATGAAGTATGGTTTCTCCTAAGAAATGAGCACTTAACATAAATGAATATCAATATTAATGATGTTTATAAATATTTTAAAACTAAGTTATTAAACTTTTATTAAAACTGTACAACAATTATTTAAAGATAAAAATATTTTACTGATGAACAATACGATGCGTCTACTTGGATGGTCTCCGCAAAATTTCGGGGTTAAACCCAACATATTGGATTCAGTTGAAAGTATGCGAGCTGGCCCGAGACATGGGCGAGCCCGACGGTCGGCTGCTTATTTTCATGACTAGGTTATTTACATGACTTTCGACAAAGCTTTGATGTTCAAAGTTTTCGTAATATCAAATAGAATACAAGGGCGTAGAATAAAATTAGTAGAATGGAAGTCGAATATAATAGAATAAAAGTGAGAGAGAGTAAAGAAGAAAGATAAAAACTAATTAGGGAATCAGAACATTTTAAAAGTTCCCGGAAGAATTATTTTTACATGGAATCAATATAGATTAATTGTATTGAGAAACTGTTACTTTTTATTGAGTGAGCGTATGGTTGTTAATTTTAAAAGTATACATTGTTCGCGTGAATCTGTCAAGATGTTTCCTCGCTAGTTATTGCCGGTGGCGCCAATATTACTCGGGCAGCATGTGCCTACTAAATTGTTTCTTACTTATTCGTTGAGTAACATTCTGTGGAAAAATAGTACTCTGAAACGTGTTAAGATAAAGAGAAATAAAAATCGCGATTCCTACGTGCAACATTTCTACGTTCTACGAAATAAAGATAGAATGTAAAGGATTATAAAATTTATCAAATTGCTTTCTCGTACTTCACGTTATCCTCCTAAATTACAACGTAATTACGGCATAACATTAAGGAAATATAACGTAGCAAAAATCTTTTCCTTCGAACCAGTAACTTAACATTATAGAGCTTCCAGGAAAACAAAAGACAATCTTTGAAATAGAGTCACTCATGAAAGCCATTAATAAAGTACGTTTCCACCTTCTGACAACTTGAATATACAGTAAATCGTGGATGAAAAATACTATATTGGTGACTTTTCTTTGACTGTACATTTCTCAGTCGATATTGGCCACTTCAAGGTCCTGGATGCACTTCGCTAATCTTTGCTTTTACTGTGATACGGCTGCTGAGCCCAAGGAATTTGCTACGCTACGCTCTTGGTCTAGTAAACTCGGTGGCGAAAAGAGATTCCATTAACTGCATTCATAAATTCGATAAGAATGTTCCGGAGTTGAGAATGACCAGGTCATTTCAAAATAAAAGAAAAAATGTAGAAAGAATTCATTATTCTTATCCAGATTTATTTATTGATAGAAAATCGTTCGGTAAAATTACTTTCGTTGGAGTTTAATTGATTGAGACCAGCGATATTTCAAAGAAATACCGCCACTTCCCAAAGGATACCATGTTTCATTCTCATTCTCGTCAAAGAAACAAAGCCAGGAAACAATCGAAATCGATATATTTAACCTTTTCCCCGAAACTACGCGGTGCCAATTTACGCATGATTTGCTTGAATTTGTTTTCATAGCGTTGTCGACATTTTTATTTATGAAGGATTTAAAACAATTAAAAGACTATTAAAAATCACTAAATGCCTGTAAAATGAGCATTCTTCCATCATTATTATTCTTAAAGAGTAAATTATTGCAAATACTTATGCGAAGGGACAATTTATTCACTGATAAGTGAAAATAGAAATTACAAAAAGTAATTTTCATTGCACCGTGACATCAATTACACCAATTACATAATGTTATCTAAATTTTAGTTGGATTTTTAAAATCTTCAGTCAACGAAGTATTCTTTTCACGTTGAAGCGCAAGTCTTTAAGTGATATCTTAATGGAAAGGTCTGACGGTTTACTAGTTAAGCTTCCATGATTATTCTTATTAATTCTTTTTAATTTTATTCCACATGGCACAGAGTAAGAATGTTTTTTTAATAAGCGAACTTAAATAAATAGCTGAGATAATATTTAAAGTACCATTAAGTAAAGGTAATTTACTGTATATTTGTAAAAATTTTTGAAATAAAACGAAAACTCTGACATGACTTGTCAACAACAAATTGAAGGTCAGCATGTTTAATTCCATTAGTTGAACTGTCTTCGTATGCTTCGCACTATGCATCAGGAATTATTTATACTTTTTAATCTATTTTAAAAGTTACCACCAACCGTGAAATCGTAAACGACCTGTTTCAATGATATTTTTTTATAAATTTGGTTATTGGAATGCTTAAGAATATCGCACTAGACGTCTACCGAATTTCCTTTGAACTACAACAGTTAAGTCTTCTAATAGATAAATTGGGACAAATATCTTCGGTCTTATTGTGCCAATCAACGGCTAGTTGAGATGTAAAATAGTTATAACAATTCAAGGATGATGTAGAAAAGAACAATCACCGGAAAATAAAATGCATGAGAAAAAATTGAGCGAGATACAATTCTCACTGAATGAGAGTGAGTTTTCCTCTTATTTACTTTCAAGTAAATAAGAGGAAAACTACCATAAGGTAAAAATTAAAATTAAATTATAAGCAAAGAGTAAAAACATACGTAAAAATGAAAATAAGTGGAAACAGAAAAGTACAGACACTACTTCATTTTGGCTCATGATAGTAATGTCGTGGTTAAAAATTGCGTTGTCTTACGAGCGCATGTACAAATTGAAAGGCAATCCAATTTTTATGCACCATCTTCCTTCTCTGTGGCATTGGCAGAAAATCAGAGTGGGATAAACGAATTTCTTAGCTTAAGACAAATAGTGGATGCATTCTCAGGAATTAAATTACCAACTGACTGACTATGCAAGAAGAAATTTGGATTGTAATCTAATACTCTTCCTTCCGTTGGAATGTGTCTCTATACGCCTTAAAATATGTTTTAAAATATGAAAATTACTGAGATGAAATGAAAGGAATACTGCAACGACAATGAGTAACCTCCTACGGAAAATAGGTTTCAATGACATCTCATTTTTATTATAGCGAGTCCGAAAGCAAACCTAAAATCGAAGACTGATGTTTGCCATCGAGAAACATCTCTCTAAAGAAGTAAAACTCACCTTCGGTTTCCCCTCAACTCACGAATTCTCCGGGATCTAGCCGCAGGTTAGATGAGGAGCCGCTGGGAGCAGGATTGAGAATGTTTACCTCCTTCCTCTGGAAGATACGTTCCACTATGGAGACCTCTGTTCTACCCCTACGTCCCCCTCTTCTGCCTTCCCTCACTCAAAAACACAACATTAACTCGCTCTTCTTCGCCAACATTGAGATAAAATCCTCTTCTTCGCCGTGCTGCAAAAGCGAGTCGCTTCGCCGTCAATTCGAAGAATACCAGCAGTACTTCAACTCACGTGAAAACCGGACGGCCTTAGTGCCGACAATTGCGTCTAGCGCACCTCTTTTTTTCTTGGAATGTTTTTACGCTCTCTCGAAGAAGGGAGTCCTCGCGCGTCAACACCCCAGAGACGCCGCCGCGATTAGATAACTCCTTACTATGCCGCAAGTCTCCCTCTCGAAGAACGGTTTCGCATCCCTTGCACTAATGCTGACTTCGAAATACCTCGGAGTTTCTCCACGGAGTACAGGTACAATCTGCGGTCGGCAGTCCCACAAGCACACCTTCAGGAGTGGAGCGGCACTGGCGAGGGAAAAGGACCTTTTTGCCTTGGAGTCCAGTCACATGACCGGTTTCCGCGCCCTACTGCCTCAGCGTGGCGGCCAATCAGATCTCTTCATTATCCTCCCGACTCTCTCACCTTCTCCGTCTCGCTGTTCTCAGTCGCACGAAAGAGAGAATGGTTGGTTTTCTATAGAGGCAAGAAGCTGTAGTGAAGGAGTTCCGTTCTATGTGGTGCAAGACGTTTTGTTTACAGATGCTGTGGATCAGTTCTCCTCTTCGGTATTGCGATACATTCGCCTCACTTCAGCTTCAACAGAAAGCTACAGCGCTGAAATGATAGTCTTCAGTTGATTTACCCGAACTATTCATTGCGGAACCGTTTTCTCATTCTCTGCAGAGGCAGAGCAGCAAGTGGCATAATGAGCAATCCTTTGTAATGACTTTCTGCTATAGCTGATAAAACGTAACTCTGCATTTTCCAAAACAAGCAGTGCCTTTTTTCGAAAATCGGACATTTATAACATTGCTACAATTTTTCAGGGTGATATTTACACGCTTGTATGTTTATTTCGGGACCAATCAATTACGTGTTACCTTTTCAAGTTCTAAGTAACGTTTATTTACTGTTCAAATAAACTCTCCCTGTTTAATTAACTTTCCTCGACTCAACATATTTAAACTATCTTTTTGGATTAGCGGTTACTTCGCGTAGAAAACGTTAATCGCCTTCACCGTTCTCTTTTCCAAAAAGAATTTGTATAAATTCTCTCCAATCCCAAGAATAGCCAGGGCTGTCTATGATCTCTCTGACCATGTGGATTTTTTGAACGTAATTAGAAAGAAAACTTATTCAAAATCAAGTTCGTTGTTTGTCTTTTATAATGAAATTGTGCTCGTATTTATATCTATTCNACGCGAGAGAAAAGTCCAACGAGGAGCAAGGGTCAAAACAGGAGAAAGAGAGAGAGTTCCAAAAAGGTGCAAGGGTCTTAACAGGAGAGCGGAGTGCAAACGAAGCTGAGGTAAAAATAAATTTATAAGCCCCAATTCGCACGTAAACAAACAGAACCACGTAAGCAGGGTAGCTGAAAGTGACGTTTCCGCTTTCTACCGCCGGATGTTCCCACGGAAAACTAATTAAGGAAAAACCAATGGCAGAATATGTGGTTAATTGACTGCTTCCAAGTTGTAGATATCTGTTAAACATTTAAATGATGCGCATTTTCGAGGAAAAACAAAAACAATCGTATAATGTGCTTCCTAAAAATGCCTGAAAACTTGTACGAAATCATTCACCGTGTAAACACTCATTCATGAATTTCGTACATGCAAACGTACATTTTTTCGTACATGAAATGGTTCATGCATTCGTACATTAACTTGTACAAGTTATTGTACCGTGTAAACAGGCCTTAAGAACTTAAATTTCTAATGACTCTCTATATCCAAATTCTTTTTGTTTTTCTGCCCAACATTGTGACCAATGCAGCACAGTAGGGACTGCCATCACTTTATAAAATTATATTTGAGTTTATTTTCTTTCTTTGCCTTTCAAAGTTCTTCTTTTCTTCCCACATATCCTGTGGAAAACATTAATTTCATTTTTAATATCTTTTTCCTTGTCGTATGCTATATCGAATCTTAAATCATGGAAGTGTGACACCTGTTCCAGAATTTGTTCCTCTGGAACAATTTTGGTCTATTAGGTCGTTATGTAATAATTTGTAATTATGTATTTATTCGTTTAATATATCGCATTTAATTGGGTTCTTTCCTGTTTATAGTAAATAAATTAATTTAATTATTAGATTTCTCTCTTTTATTTTTGTGTGATATGCGTAATTTTTGTACCATATGTTATTGGGTGTTCTTGTATATGCTAAATAAATTTTCGTTATTACTGTATATTTGCTTCAATATAAACTAAATCTGTCCACGTTTACACGGTACATTAACTTGTACACGTTAATGTGCGAATGCATAAACCACCAAAAATGCACCTAGTTAACACAACATGTATGAATGCATGAACGGAAAATAGAGCCTGTTCTAATTCCGTTCATGCATTTTCCACTCGTGTTTCAGAGGCACCTGGTGGTAGAAAACGGAAATCGAATTGTCTTACGATTCCTAATCCTCTGATACTCCTGTCTCAAGTTTTAAAGATACCTCTTCCCTTTGGCAGCAAAATATCCAATTAAAAATTGAATACTTGTTCATAGACAGTTATTTCTAAGTCCAAAGTCAGATTTTCATGATTATTATAAATCAATTTAACTTGATCCGCATTACAAACTTAGGTATGTGAATTAATATTAATTGACCATATAAATTTCTATCTGATCTTCAGCATTTTACGTATTCTTCATAAACAATATGAATATTAAGAATTTCTCATTGCAATCAAATAATTAACTTTCAATCTCTCTGATTGTTTGAAGAACCTTCAATTAATTTTAGTTATATTTTTCTACATGTGGATCACATAACTGCATTTCCATTATCATATCAAACCACAATAAAGCTACAGAATGGTTAATCAACAGTGCTGATGCAATATATAATTCCACTACCTACCAATCCCAAAAGTGATTATTCCAAAGAAATTAGCAGATCCAACGCCCTCAATCACAATCACTCATCCAATTCACTCAGATTCAAGCACTCCAACTAATGTCATGACTATGATTCTCTATTTGACAGAACTGAACCTGCAGTATCATGAGAGCTTTAAATTTTTATCCTACTTTTGTAAACCCCTCAATTCTAAAAAAATATATTTTAAGAATCCCAAAAAATTTCTTTACTGCGTTTTCTTTGACAACCTGTTAATTCAACAATTACTCACAGAGCACTCACACATTTACTCACCTTTCATACAAAAATATTTAATAAGGTTATGCCCACACAAAAACAAAATACCAAAAGCCAAGTACAAAAAAATGAAAATGGAAATTCACCTCTTAAACCAATGTTTGATATAATTTTCATCAGGATTTTCTATTGCTTCACTTAGTATATACACTCTCGGGTGCAATTGTCTTATTTCAAAAGAATCGAGAGTATTGAAGTTTTATTAACACATCAAATACAAAGTAAATTGCTGTAGGAGATTAAAATTGCATTTATAATTTGCTGTTTCAATTTCACATAGTATAAAAACCGGTTATCTCGGACTGTATGAACTTCTCTACTTGCCGCTTGGTCCAGGCCACTGTACGTGCAAATGTCGAAAACGCGAGAGAAAAGTCCAACGAGGAGCAAGGGTCAAAACAGGAGAAAGAGAGAGAGTTCCAAAAAGGTGCAAGGGTCTTAACAGGAGAGCGGAGTGCAAACGAAGCTGAGGTAAAAATAAATTTATAAGCCCCAATTCGCACGTAAACAAACAGAACCACGTAAGCAGGGTAGCTGAAAGTGACGTTTCCGCTTTCTACCGCCGGATGTTCCCACGGAAAACTAATTAAGGAAAAACCAATGGCAGAATATGTGGTTAATTGACTGCTTCCAAGTTGTAGATATCTGTTAAACATTTAAATGATGCGCATTTTCGAGGAAAAACAAAAACAATCGTATAATGTGCTTCCTAAAAATGCCTGAAAACTTGTACGAAATCATTCACCGTGTAAACACTCATTCATGAATTTCGTACATGCAAACGTACATTTTTTCGTACATGAAATGGTTCATGCATTCGTACATTAACTTGTACAAGTTATTGTACCGTGTAAACAGGCCTTAAGAACTTAAATTTCTAATGACTCTCTATATCCAAATTCTTTTTGTTTTTCTGCCCAACATTGTGACCAATGCAGCACAGTAGGGACTGCCATCACTTTATAAAATTATATTTGAGTTTATTTTCTTTCTTTGCCTTTCAAAGTTCTTCTTTTCTTCCCACATATCCTGTGGAAAACATTAATTTCATTTTTAATATCTTTTTCCTTGTCGTATGCTATATCGAATCTTAAATCATGGAAGTGTGACACCTGTTCCAGAATTTGTTCCTCTGGAACAATTTTGGTCTATTAGGTCGCTTCCTAAGAATTGCTCAAAAATGATAAATACGTATCCGACAACTAGGGATTTTTTTACGCAAAATTAACAACTGAAAATCGAAGTTAGGCAACCACAACATTCACGCGCATCACTATGAAGATCGCGAAACTTTCCAATTAGGAAAATATTTTCTCCCATTTTTTTCAAATAACTTATTTCTTCGCCATTTAATCTTATCTGCCTACCCTCCAAACATTCGTTACCTTTTTCGTCAACATTTATTCAAATATATGTAAGGTCGGAACTCCAGTATATATTATATTGCTACATACAGGATACGAAATCTCTGCCTAAAGGTCACTGACTTGAATGCATTCTGCGGATTTGTACGAATTAATTTCCAAAATTTATTTATTTATAAGTTCGTCGTTTCCGCAATTTTACTTACTGAAACATTCATATACGTACTAATTACTACAGGAAAATCAATTGATATCCATTTTCTTAAAGAAAAGAATAAATTTTATTTAGGATATGCGAATCGCTTTTTTTCTTTGGAATGGAATCCCGAATCGGCTGTATCGATCCATTCAGCATTTAGATTGAACTTGAGAGAAAACATAAAATTCTTCTATTTGCATCCAAATCAACATAATTACAAATTTCCATACTTCTACGTTTTTATTCACAGGGATGAGATCTTATAACTTCGTCATAGTTAGGTATACCAGTATATATTTCTCATCCTATAAATTATAAATGTAGATGTAATGTATGTAATACAAATCTAGATGTATGCAACCCACACATCAATAAAAATCCTATAAATGAACAAGTCTTTCTCAGTTCAACACATCTCCAAAAGCCCAACATTTCAAACGATTCCGACCTCATTTCTTCCACCCCCACTGTCCAATACTCGCTGCCATAAAATGCAATACTCCAAGTGCAGGAATTTAGGAATCTTTCTCTTGTTTCCAGGCCGATTTCTTTGGCAGTCAGCTTTTTATATCTACGATAGAATGCGGCCTTTAATTGTCCAATTCAATAGGAAAGATATCACAATCTAGATCCCCAATCTCGGAAAGATCCATTCCTTTCTCCTAAACCCAACAAAATATTTTGATTAATAATTTATACTAAAACAATCCTTAAACTGTAAGCTTCAAACTTAGTACTTACTTAAAGCCACAATGCCAAACACAGAAGAGGCAGAATACTTTTAACGAACTACTCAACCGATATTTGAATATAGACCACCGCGTCACACCACCAAATACGCTCTGACTTTCTTAACACTTCTCTGGGAGGAGGAGGGCAGTGCCCATCTACATCTATATACAAGTATATCTTGTACATCCTTCACCTTCATTCATAGCACTTTCACTCGACCGATTCACATTCTTAACACCCTGAAGAAGGTTGCGGAGTTAGTAGCCGTAACGTCGGTGGATATCATCCTGAGAATCCGTGAGGAATATTTGCACATCTTCCACCGGTAAAGAACCAAATATTTCCAGAATAGGAGAAAGATGGAAAAGAGAGGAAATTAGTAAATGACGAGTGTCTTTTTTTCATCGGCAACTATCATTCCATCTTCTCTGGGAAGGGAAACTTCAATCTGTAGTGAGGAAACAAAGTGAGGAGAGCTTCGCAAGGCCGTTCTCTGGCGAGGACAGCGGGTAATTCGAGAAGGGAAAAGGTTTATCCTTTTTGTGGGAATGGTGACAGTGTGCGACGGCAACGTTTCTTTTCAGTTCATGATACATAACGTCGAGATCAAAAAATGAGACGAAGGAGTGATTGTTGATCAATTTCTGGGCTGAGCTTTCACATTTTCTGCTGAAAACGTCGTTGCATAAGTAGTCAATAGTTTAAAACTCTGGAATGAATCCTCGCCTGTTTCCGTATGTCTTTAACTATACTTACACCGGTATCTCCGGTTTGTGGAATATCCATACATAATTTTTTTGCGCCTTCTCAGGGTCGGGGAAGTTTGTGGGT
Organism: Ladona fulva; assembly: GCA_000376725.2. Taxonomy (NCBI): domain Eukaryota; kingdom Metazoa; phylum Arthropoda; class Insecta; order Odonata; family Libellulidae; genus Ladona; species Ladona fulva. Next base: position 868,691 of record KZ308221.1, on the reverse strand, counting down.
CCTTATACAGATCTGGGGATTTATGGGCCTCTTCGTTATTTGTAAAGAATTGTTTTCAATCAAGATCGTTCAATAAATTTAGCTGCTTCAGAGCTTCATTTAACTTTTCATTCATTTGTATTACTTTAAATAGAGCGCTGTTGTGGAAAGCTCGCCACTTTCTCCTTAAATCCTCATCCGTTAGTACACCCTGTAGGTTGCACGCCTTAGATTTTTGAGGATTGCAAGGGGGAATTTCAGATTTAATATCAGACTGAGTAAGAAAACAGGATATTGAAATAAGACTTGTTGCTTTCCCGGTGAATGATGAAAAGGAATTCTTCTCGGGTTATCATCCGGGTGAGTTCGTGGTTGTTCACCGACGTTTCGGCATCTACCATTGATGCCATTTTCAAGGAATGCCGAGTGCCGATCGAGTGGTCTAGTATTTATACCCGTAGCCTAGTGATTGTTTATCTCTCATTGGTCAAAATAAACGAGGTTTTTATTGGTCGAAAAAAGCTAATTCCTATCCTCTGATTGGTGGAAATAAGCTATCCTCATATTGG
>KZ308221.1:816130-859673 GCA_000376725.2 Ladona fulva | reverse complement strand
CTGAATAAATTAAAATTTAAATGTAAAAATGTTTACTATTTCACAGTATTTATTAAATCAAACAAATGTTTATAATTATTATCATATAAATAACAGAACATTTAAAAATATAAATTCCAAGTTGTGAATGGCTTAGGATATTGTTCCAAATCCAAATAAGTATTTGATGCAGTAGAATTAATCAGTACTTTGGGGTTTTTCTCATCAAAACAACTCATATTTGGATTTTAATTTTAGTTATTTTATCCATGAAAACATGGTAAAAACAATATTGGTTAAATTACTTCAGTTGAGCTCTCAGGGTGGAAAATAATATACAGGCATAATTTAAGGAAACGGATGTTTATAATCTTCTTTACATTTTCACATCAATCACACTGCCTGTGATATTGCTTTGGGGTTCTTCATCATCACCAGGAATCACTTGGGGTTCCTCTGCAAAAGCCACAGATTTTCTCCTTTCGGGATTCAAATCATCTGGGTCCTGTGTTTGATCTGCCATACCTGTTTCCCCACTGCTAATTGAAGCTTTCTCTGACTTATAGATGAAGTCGCTATGATCAAAGGTAAGCAAAAAAATGTATGATGCCTCAATAGATGTAACCTCAAGGTGAGTTAATATGGATACTTAGAAATCTGATTAATATAATTTATTCCAAAACAGACTAGTAGAAATTATTTCATTTTAATTTCATATCATCCATTATGCAGAATTAAAATGTAATTTTTCTAGTTGTAATAATAGTTGTAATCACTTCAAATACTTGGAGAAATGCATGTGATTTTCCATCTTACCTGTCATCCCTTATATCATCATTTTTCTCACTTACAAGCCCTCTTTCAAGACTGTCATTGTCACAATTCCTTCTTTTCATCCAGAACCTGTGTAAACAAAAAATTTTTGTAGTTCCTCTAATGAAAAGATTACGATTATTTGATATAGATGATTTATCTGTTTTCTTTGGATTAACCTAAAGAGATTTGTAAATCCATTAGATACTGAAATTGAATCTATGGAGTGTAATATAGGGGTAATGCCTAATCCACTACCCACTATACTTAGTACTTAAAAAGTAAGTGACCTGTTGTAATAGCATTGTTGAAAGAGCTTTAACAGTTGAGTTCATTTCATACATATGGCCTCCCAATGGGAATCAAACCCACTTTCTCAGACTACTTCTACTTAAAGAAAACATGCTACCCCACTTGGGTAAATGGAGTCTACTAAGAAAATAATCCTAAATTATAACACTTAAGGATTATTCTGTACATTAGTGCTTATCATACATATATAATGAAAGGAAATCTTATATTTATATATTTTCTAGACCAAGAGGTTTCATTCTTAATTGTTCTCCTGATATGCGAACAATACCTCTTGTTGTTTTCAGTTTTTATGAAGATAACTGTTAAAATATTTGGCAAATCATTATTAAAAATCAGGGAGATATAGATGGAAAGAAATTCATATAAGGTATTATTAGAGAAATAAAGCAAATATACAGGTAGTGAGTGAATAAGGTTATTTAATTCAAACATTTACCATTAATTTTCAAATTTCTTTCTAGATCAAGTTTATCTTTAATATGAAAGAAATGTATAATGAGAAAACATTGTCATGAAAAATTTCATTGTTGTATTCTTACATACTTATAAGACAAGAGATTTCTAATTTACCCTTCCTTTCCATATTAATTTGAATTTTAACCCTTTTAGTGTGACGGGCCAATATATCGACTCTAGAAATAAAATTTTGTTCAACTTTATGACATTAAATAAAAACATTTGTATTTCAGTAAACATAAAACATTTTTATCATTATTAACCAATTTAACGTCATGAATTAAAAAAAATCTGCATATAGATATGTAAACAAATAGCTTTATTTAGTTTTTTTCCTAGTNGAACCTCAGGATGTGAGGAATTGTTATTTATAAATTTTTGCTCTCTATTTTTAACACCTACATTGTTAACATGATAAAATAAATTACAATCATGTATTTGCACTAATTATTTTATATTTCTTTTATTTGGTGCCTAAAATGGTCCTTTTAAATTTAAAAAGTTGAAAAGCATTCATGATAGTATACATTATTTCTTCATTAAATATAGGGCTACTTTAAGATTACCACTTTCATTTTATATTTATATTGGAAAGGAAAAATTATATAGATGTGATATTTTGAGAGCTTTCTTTGGAACAGATGGTAAGATTTTAAAATCATTGTTGTTTCCATCAACATCTTAAGTAATGCAGAATATCAGAGTGAAGTTGGAGTATCAACTAATTTGTAATTTAAGACATTGAATAGGTTACCTTGGTTTTATAAATATAAATCTTATCAAAGTGGATTTTTTTTTCAATAAAATTTTTGAAAATAAAGAACTGGTAAAGAAGGGAAGTGATGAAATCACCGGAACCCAAACCTTAGATGCAGGGGTAGACTATTCAGCTAACACTGCATGGTTATTTTTATGAATGATATTGTTTTTTTCTTTGAATTGACCAAAAGAGATTTGTAAATACAATAGATATTAAACTTGAAGCTATAGAATGATCAGATTTCAATTTTGTTTGACTTGATTTGGCATATCCACTTTGTGTAGGTTCTTGTGATATCCTTCACACTTACCAGAAGATTTTCATTTTTTTTTTTTGCATTTTAAAGCTATTGGGGTTTGACAATAAATAAGGTCTATCATCCCATACCATTGTTTACAACAGATGATACTCCTCCAGTACCTCATCAAATTTAAACCATGTAATACCACATATTTGATTTTTAAACCTTCCATTAAAGCTTGGAGGAAGTGCTTATAATGTTGATCTAAATATCACCTTGGCCATACAAAGATATTTTTACCAATTTCCTCATCACTTAATTTAATCGTTCAATCAAATTAACCTGAACACTGAAATAAAGAACTGGCTTTTACATAAATTAGTTCTATGAAAGGAAGTTAGGCATTAGCTTGCTATCCAAGATAAAATAAATGTTTGAGGTTAGCCCAAGGATAAACAGATGTGAAAAATAGAGTCATGACTGGAAGATGAACCTAAGTCAAACCATGCACTTTAAGGAAAATTACTCCTGTGATAGATTTAGATATTTTCAATTTAAACATGAAAATAAAAACTGTGAAAGCTAATAGAGATGTGGTTAAATGAAGTTCTTGTTCCTAACTTCATACAAATTGGCTACTGCTTCTTGCTACAGCACTTGCTTTGCTTTGCATTGTGCAATAATACATGCAGAGTGAAATTATGATAGTATTAAATGCCATAGTTGGTGCTACCGTGAAGCCCAAGCTAGCTGATCAGTTTGTGAACATATGATTTTTTTCCTTTTGCTCCTAATCAATTCCCTTCATCCCCTACTTTTGTTATGTTAGTATGAATCCTTATTTTGAAAAGATCAATTAAGTTTCAGCAAATAAGTAGAAGAAAAGGGTAAGGCATATTTTTCATCATGAGCAAATAATTTCCACATTTTTAAGTGTATGATAAAGTAAAATTAATGAAGATAAGTATATTAAAAGATACCTAATCATGCACACATCCTCAAAGTCATTGCATTTTATTTCATATTACTGTTAGATTCTGTGGTAATCATTTTTTACCAAAAGAATTTCCAAGATTTCTCTTACAAGAATCTTGTGGGCTTGTGTGTAGGCTGTTATAATGTGGATTTGGTTTCAGAACTTACCTATAAACAATGAAGCCAATTACACCAAGAATCAAGAGAGCCAAAGTGACACTGAGCCCAATGACGGCAGCATTTTGATCAGCTACTACATATTGTACAGGAACATATGCCTTGGCTATCATAGGGCCTCCAATTTTGTCTAACTGGCTGCAGAGAGAAATGTTATTTTCATGAATACACTTTTACCTACAATTTATTTTTGAAAAACCTCTAACATTATCTTGTCTATTTATCATCTTTTATAAAAAGAGTTTGGTAAGGGATCATCTCCTGAAAGAATATCATAATAATTATTAAATGAGTTATTTTGAAAAATCATGCATATACATAGCACATGCGCACATACAAGGTGACACCAAAATGTGATTCATGAGTGAATCCATAGCTTTGGTAGGTAGAGCAAAGATGGAACAAACAAAATCAGGTTTTGCTAACCTGATTTCTGATCCAAATTTTAAAATCACCCTGTAAATACCAATACAAACACACACACACACACACATATATATGTATATATATATATATATATATATTTTTTCATCATCATCATCAGCCATTTTCAATCCGACATCTATTTTGAAATCACCTCAATTATGTCATTGAAACAGGGAACTTGATAAAAGTTTAATAACTAAGAATGCATCAGTTCAAGTTTTTTACCTGTTGAATGACTTTTCTCCTATATCAGTTAATATAATTTAATAAGTTTGTTTTTGTAAATAACATTTTAAATCATATGGCCTCATTTACCAAATTTGAAGCAAACTTATGATTGAAAAGCATTTATTTCCATGTTAACATTTCATTATTATTCAGGAAGCTCATAAGAATCTATAAACATATTAATTTTATATTCATTAAATAATCTTTGTTGGTTTATTTCAACTTACTCTTGGAAAGTATTGGTATCAACAGCTTCCCCATCTTTGAATGCATAAACCAGTAGGCGCAGGGAAAAGGTATCATCAGTTCTTAGATCATCCAAAGGCATTTCTTTCATATCATCAGTAAATGCATATGAGGTCTTTCCAAAGATGCCTACTTCAAATGAATTCTCTTCCCAATCTTTCGAACTGTAAGATTTCACAAGCCTTGCTGTGACAAAACCAACATCTAATCCTGTTACAATTGATATTTTCTTCACTACCTCCTGAGCATCAGCCACTTGTGCTCCTTTAACTCGTAAATCAGTAAGATATTTTTGAGCCAGTATCTTAACCTAAGAAATTAAAGTAAAATTGTCATCACATTATTACATTAACTGAAACATTAGAAAATTTTGTCTTATAAAATTGAGAAAAATCATTTCATGAATGATTTTAATTAACTGGGCAAGAAATAAAAATTCTGATACTTACTTTATTATTGTAAATAAAATAATTCAAAAGAAAGTTTAATTACATATAAGAATTATTTCTACTCTCTTTACCCTAAAATCTACAAAAATTATGGAAAAGATTTTTTAAGGTAAACATGAATACAGTGCTTAAGAATTTAAGAGAATGACAGAATGAAAATATAAGACATAAGAATTAGCAAATCTTTAAAACAGAAAGATGAAATCCAGCCTTATATTTCCAGAATTAGACAGAGATAAGACTGTTTTGAATTAATGAGGTATGTTAGATATCAGCAAAGAAATGTGATTTTACTGAGTCAATCTTTTATTCAGCAGTTTTATTTTATTTTTTGGAAGATGGAGGATATTTTGTGACATTGTAAGGATGGTGTTCTCCATTAATTATTGACATTTTAATGTGAAATACCTTTTTATCTCCTCAGTCACATTTCTTTCCCCTTTAATGGGTTTAATTTAACCACCTACTTTTGCAAGTTACAAGTTATTTTAACCAGACTACTTTTTTCTCAATAGAACGATGTACAACTAACATAAAACTGAATAACTTCACCTATTAAGTAATTTAGTACAACATTTATCATGGTTTGTCATGAAATGGCTATTAATTATTATTGATAGTCCTCAAATATTTATATCCACAGTAATAATTGACTTGTTAAGTATTAATATCTTATGATGTTGATTTTCATGTAAAGTTCTGCGGTATGAAAGATTTTTGGTCTGTGATAATTTTTATTTCATTCAAACTCTTTTCTCAGGTGAATTCTGTAATATTCTAGCTCTTAATGATGAAACTAAGACTAAAAGGCTACAGAAATTAGTTCAAGTCTTACCTTGACTGAGCAGTCTGAGTAAGACTCTTCATTTCTAGCAACAATTGTGAACTCAAAGTCTTTATATTCAAAAAAATTTGGATGTGGATAGTAGTAACCACTATATTCTTCAATGACTACTTCAGATGTATCCGTCACATGATACGTAACTTTTGCATTATCTCCAACATCAGCATCATGTGCCTGAAAGCAAATCAGACTTATACTTCTTTGTGTCAACAATGCTGTAAGAAAATTCTAAATTTTAGAAAAGCTTAGTTAAGGACAAAAGCATAAGGGTTTTGGTAACTTGGCATGAAAAGGCGCTCACCTAGGAAAATTCCCAAGGAGAAACGGACATGAAAAAAGTCTGACGAAACCGGTATTGGGTGACCCGGGTTCGTGTCCTGATTCCACCAGACTTTTTTCATGTCTGTTTCTCCTTGGGAACTTAGTTAAGGAATTCAAGTAGAAATATTCTATGCTTATTTTTAAAACCAGCTAACATTTGGAAATTTTTAATATTGAATTGCTCTCTAGGATATTTTTTATAATAATAATAATAATAAAAGGCCGCTGATGGTTGAGAAATCAAAGATAAAAGCACACCAAAAACCATCAAGTGGGGTAAGTTTGATGACTTTAGGATATTGTCAAAGCATTCTATAATGAGTCCACCAAAAAAATGTATACACTATTAAGGAAAAGATCATTTAGTATAATACTTAAGTGTAAAATTTATTGAGACTCCATGAGATTAATAAGTGGCATTTCATATAAAATTACAATAAGTGTCTAATATAACAATAATAATAAACAAAGAAATTTAGATATGCTATACATTGATTATTGTAAAGCTTGTGATTTGGAATCCCATGCATGGTTCATCAAGGTTTTGGACATTAATAAGATTTTCCCCAAAATTAGAAATAGAAATTTCTAATAGATGTATTGGCAATTTTGATGGGGAATCAGGAAAGGACCGATCTGAGGAAATCATTCCATTAGTGAAATTAATGTAAGGAGGGGCATTTTCCATGCTCACTCACTTTCACCCATATGTTAATCCTCAATCAACTTTTTTAAAGGAAACTAATATAGCTACAAATTTTTTAAGATTAGAAAGATAATGTTGAAACATCTGCTATTCATAGACAACCTGAAGCTGAGAAGCTGAAGTCATTAATAAACAATGTAGCCTAGTTTGCAGGGACATTTGTATGAATTTTCAGTTAGAAAAATGTGCAACTGTCTCCAGGAATAGGAAAATGACTTCCTTGAAATTAAAATTCTAAAAGAAGAAGAAATATAGAAATATCCAGGAACTCCTAAAAATGCAAGAATAGAACATGCTCAACTGAAAGTGAGTTAAAAGGAAAATATGCATAAAGAATTACAAAGCTATACAACAGGAAGCTCTAAGGAAAGAAACTTATTGAAGTAATTGATAACTAGGCAGTGCCAATTCTCATGTATTCCTTTGGAGAGGTAAAATGATCCAAAAATTACTTAGACAAGATTGAAAGGAAGTCAAGAACCTTGTTGACAGAGTATAGATACCATCATCCAAATTCATTCACCAAGAGGTAACATCTACCATGCAAGGAAGAAGCCCACTGAAAAGTAAGAAATTGCAGAAGTCCATGTTTCTAAAATGAAAGAGTAACTGAGAATGTCTTCTGACAAACATATGAAGATGAGGGTCAAAGCTGATGATGTATATACACCACTTAATCTCAAGGGAGGCAGATAGGAAGACATAATAATAATGCAACCTAATTTGGGCGAGACTATCAAGTCTCTTCTCACACTCGACTCTAAAGAAATCAGAGTAGAACAAAGATTTCAGGAGAATTAACAAGAGTGGGAAAGTAAACCGGTCATGGTGGCGGAGTGGTTAGCGTGTTAGTGCGTTATCGCTCCGACCCCACGATCCCGGGTTCGAATCCCGGCTAATCGGATTTTTCCGGTTAGGGAATGGTCGTGTGTGTAAGTCTTATTTATATCTGTTATTTGTCCAACGTAATTTGTCAAGTATGGCTGTTGTTGGATATCTTACAAATAAATAAAGATCTTCATCTAAAGTTCCCAAGTCTGCTAGATGAGCAATATATCCATATAAAAATGTCATTAAAATAGATATGAATTTATTAAAATTCATATGCTGCTTCAGTACAAAAATTAATTCATATGATTACAAAATTTACTCTACATACTAAGCCAAGCTTAGGCTATATTAAGGTCTACAAAATACAATACAACATCTTTTTTAATCTTTCGCTAGCTAACTGTATCAAAATTACAATGTTCCAGACCTAAAAGGCTTTTTCAACATTTCATCCTTGAAATTAATGCTTCTCAGAATTTTTACTTCAATTGTATATATACACTATTTAATGGAAGTTTTAATGTTAAAAACATTCTTAAGGCAATTACAATATTTGAAAATATAATCTGTTGTTTGCCATCTGTAATTGTCTAATAAAGTGCCATGTTAGTAAAAGAAGTTTTCTTGGTTGTTTTAAAATTATGAAGAACATATACATGGAACTGCTGAAGCTCTCTTGACAAATAGTTTTTCATATCATAAGATGCACCATAATCAAGAAAAAAAAATAGAAAATTATGATTAATTGGAACTAATTTTGTCATCCTTACAAATTGTCATTTGATTTTTCTGTTCATTCTATTTTTCCCAAATTTGTGGTGCTCCCTTTGTACCTGGTGCTCTATGGTTATTGCTTAGTCTGCTTAATGGTTAATTTACCCCTGCTAATGACATGCAACTTTGAGCGCCTCTTGTAATTGTAGAGGATAAAAGTTAACTTTAATTGATCTCTTGATGGCTCAATAAATTTAATATTAAAATATTTAGAAAAGTTTTTTTCCAGAAATAGAAACATATTTCTTTAAATGATTCTGTACATATTAGTAAGTAATCCATGCCTAACCTTCCTCCCAAATATATAATCAATGAGTGTTTTGACAGCAATTATTATATTAAATTTGTTGTTCTTCATGGAAAATAATATGACCATGACCGCATTAATATATTATGAAATAAGCACAATTATTGGATGATTTGAAAGAATTAGGCACTCCTACATACATACCTCCAATGACAATGGGTTAAGGTTGATAAGCTAAGCAACAACCGAGAATATGGTGGTACAAAGTACATGGCTTCAAAGAAAAATATAAAAATAGCAACCTGGAGATCCCCAGATGAGAATATAGAGAATCAGATTGACCATGATTTAGTGGAAAGGAGGCATGCATCTGATGTGATGGCAATAGAATCATGCAGAAGGGCAGATGGAAAGAGTGATCATTATTTACTATGCATCAAATACAAAAAAAGTATCACAGTCATGTCACAGATAAAACAAGCTATGCAAAGAACATATTCAGTTGAAAACTTAAAGCATAAGGATGCGAAAAAGAAATATGAAGGAAGAATTACTGAGCAGTTACAAATGGTGGAAGGGTTATGGACTGGAAAGGGTGTGGAGGAGAAGTGGGGGGTAATGAAATAAACACTGACAACAGTTGATATGCAGGTAGTTGGAGTGGGTAAAGGAAGGAAATAAGAGCAATGGTTTGGTGAATTTGAGCAAGTCATAGCTGAAAGAAATGAAGTAAGAAACAAGATGTCACAGAGAAAAACAGAGAGTTGCTGAAGAATATCAGGACAAAAGAAGAGTAGCGGACAAAGTGCACAGAAACAAGAAAAAGGAATACCAAAGAAAAATGTTAGAGGAAATGAAAATGCAAGAAGAAATATTCCACACACGAAAAGAATGATAAGCCCATGTGTAAAAACTATAGGGAATCACACTGCTAAGTAGGGTATAAAGTGATGGCTAATGTCTTGGCACAAAAAGTTAGACCAATAGTAGAAAATATACTTGGAGAATATCAATGAGGATTCCATCTAATCTGCAGTAGGGAAGACCTACTACGTATCAGATTTTTACTGAGGCAAATTCTATTAAAATCTTATGAGTTTAATGTGTTTTTATATCAGCTATGCATAAATTTTAAGCAAATGTACAACTTAATGTTTTAAGAAAAGATTTTTGAAGCCATGAAGGAGTTTGTAAACACACGAAGTTTTGTGAAGATTGATGGGGACTTTTCTGAGTAATTTGGCATAGAAAAAGGTTTAAGGCAGGGTGATATCCTATCTATAATTCTTTCCAATTTGGCATTAGAAAAGGTCATGAGATAGGCTGTGACAAATAATCCAGGAGGAACAATTTTTAATCGAATGAATCAATTTCTTGCATATGCAAATGACTTGGTGTTATTAGCAAGGAGTGGTTGAGAATGCAAGAAAGCATTTGTGTGCCTTGTGGAGGCATCTGAGGGGATGGGTTTGAGTATTAACAAGGAAAAAACAAAATGTATGGTATTATCCAAAATGCAGGCCAAAAATAGGAGTAGATGGAGATCTAATATTCAACCAAATAGAGATATTAGAGCACCTTAAATATTTGGGGACAATGGTCATAAATGATAACAATATTGTAAAAGAGATTGAAGAGACTGCAACGAAAGCGGTCCCGGGTTCGATTCCCTTTGGGAGCCAATGTGCGAAATGACCTAAGCTGTCGAAGCACTTTTAACAGTACCACTACTACTAGATTGAAGAGAGCAATGTAGCAGGAAGGTGGGCATACTATTCTTTGCAAAAACTGTTTCAAGCAAAAACTGTGAGTAGAACAGCAAAGAAAAGAATTTATAAAACTGTCATCAGACCAATGGTATACCAAAATCATGTAAGGAAGGTACTTGGCATCCCAAGAGAGGGGAAAAGTGGAGGAGATGGGGGCCTTTTGAGAGGTAATTCCCGCTATGTGTGATGCTTTTTCCTGCTCAGGAAGTGCTGCCTCCCCTATTTTCTGACTTGGACTAGGCCCATCTGTGTATTAGGCTACTGAGTGAGTGCCTTCAGAGGCCTGGACTTCTTCAGTGAGAGAAGAGAATTTGATGCTGAGGTGGAAGAGGAAAATCCTGTGGAAGATATATGGACCAGTGAATGAAGAAGGACAATGGAGGATAAGAAGGAATGAGGAACCACAGCAACTGTATGGGGACAATGGAATATTAGCAGAAATTAAGAAAGCTAGAATTAGATGGGCAGGGCATGTACAAAGAATGGGTGAGGATAGGACTATTAAAAAAATTATAATGATGATGATATACATACCTCAGCAATTCCTAGTTGTGTTGGCATCTCCTCTTCAGCAATGTTTTTTGTTGGGTATCCAATTGTTACATTTTTACTTGCAAATTCAGGTAGATTATCATTTTTGTCTAGCACATATACAAGGATTATCATTGAAGCGCTTCTCTTACTTGAGGAATCCACTACAGCTTTTCTATCAATCCAATCAAACTCCTTTTTCAAGGAGCATGTTGCTGTTAAATTCAGTTTAATTTCTGGAATGGCTACTCCATGAAAAATTTCATTTTCTCTATCAATGGGATCCATAGAGATTGTTGCATTATCCAAAAGTTTGAATTCACCTGTATCATAATAAAAGAGTGATATATGTACAGTCCCCTGCTGAAAAAAGTTAATACCCTCTAGTACATTCTAAGTTTTCAGTTTAGCAGGAAAAATAAGATTCAGGATAAAAATATAGAGCAAAGGGTTCGGCGGTAGATGTAGCAACATCGCCAGAGGCTGGTACCGTTACTATAAGCCCCTAAACCCTCCCTGGAGGAGGCGTCGGAAACACGGCCCAAATTACACAACGTGCACTCACTACTCGGGCTACATATCAAAAAGTAATAGGCAGATCTTACAAATAGTAGATAATGCAAATGAGAAATGCATCCACCCTAATTGACAGGTTTCGTATCGATGTTATTAGAAACCTTCCATATATTATTANAGTTCACCTTTATGTGTATACATCACATAATATATCTTTTACATAGTAAATCCTTTATAATTACACAACTTTGTAGATTATATCACTTAGTAAAATTTTGCAGGTGGCAGTAACAAATTTTTCATACATTCAAAACCAAGGATTAATTCTAAATCAGGGCTATCAATATTTAATGAAACAGAGTTACTTTTTGCATTTCCTCAAATTTCTTAGTCTGTAATACATATCCATTATCCATTATCCAGTGCTGATAGCGATTTTAGTACCAGTCAATATCTGGATAAATATCATGATTTTTGTCTTGATTTTATTTCCTATAACAAATTTTAAATCAACCTATGAATTCCAAAAATCCTTTTTAATGGTATACATTAATGGGAGAGATAATATTAAAATTTAACATGATTAATCATAATAATAAAATAATTAATAATAACCAATAGTTTGCATACATGGAATTGTTTTGAAAGGCCATAACAGAGCAACAACAAACTGATGATTCAACAGTAGATACTTATGATGTATTAAAGCCATTTGAAAATAAGAATTTGTCATTGCATAGACCAGTTTTTACATAACATCAATAAAATTTGAACAAAGAAGATAAATAAAAAACAAACAGTTGTGAATGATTATATGCATGTATGGAATTGTTTTGAAAGGCCACAACAGAGCAGCAACAAACTGATGATTGAACAGTAGATACTTAGGATGTATTAAAGCTGTTTGAAAATAAGAATTTGTCATTGCATATGCTAGTCTTTACATAACATCAATAAAATTAAAGCAAAGTAGATAAATAAAAAATGAACAGTTGTGAATGACTATATAATATTTACGTGAAATATATCTCAGTTTCCGATCTCTGTCATTAAATTACCTTAGTAATAGTTAAATCATATTAATAATCTTCCCACATTGTCTGTGATGTTTCATGAACACCCGCTCTACAGGTATGACTAATTGACTGGTAAGCATGAAAATTTTTCTTGATTTTAACACCAAAAAAATCTTTATGATAAAAAGTTCTGTTCATGCTGACTAATATTAGGTTTATAATCTATAACTACGCTAAAATATTTGGCTTTCCTTACCCTCTCTGAAACTATGGTGGGGAACCTTTCGTTAAACCACACGCGAGTAATTTCATTCATAACAATCTATTTACTTGATACCACTTACAATCAAATAGCTTAATATAACAATTCTATATTAGAAGACAAATTTTATTCGCTAAGTAAAATAAAAGAGAACATTCTCCATTTTTTGTCTTTGCAGTACCAGCAAGACTGGAAAATGAATTAAATTAAATAGAGGCATTTATTTAGAAATCGATGGAAATAAACGCCCAAAAAAACCGCAGGTTCCACTTCTTTGTTTCATGATATTATAACGAGTCAATATTCCAGCAAATCACTGTAGACATTTGGACCGCAATCATGAATGTAAGTTCAGTCAGATAAACTTACTTTAAGTAATTTGCATGAGGTTCTTTTTACAGGATGATTGATATAAGCAATGTATGTTTCATTAACTGCTAAAATCGCATACTAGGCATATAAATCACACCATATATAATATCAATAACTGTCGTCGTTAAGAAAGCATTGCATGTAATTAAGATCGGTAAATTGAATAAGAATATTCCATCCAAGAAACCAGGGAAGCTCTGCGGAGGATCCGCAAAGAGTAATAGTAAGGGCGAAGGCATTGTCCTCCTCACATTGTATTCTTCACCTGTGGTGAGACATCATCGGTGGTGGACAACACAATGCTACATCAACCACCAAACCCTTTTCTCAATTTTTGTATCCTTAATCTTAGTCTTTCTGCTAAACTGAACACTGAAAATACGAGACAGTATTAACTTTTTTTGGGGAGCAGTGTACCTTTATCTTCTGCAAAACAAATGCATTAAATATATGGGATGTGACCATTTTACAGGTTTGTAAACTACTTTTATAAATTGGGGAAATCAATTCCTTGAGACATTTGAGGTTCTAAACCCCTCACATATAACTGTCAAAACTCCTCACCGTTTATTTTGCACTGACTTAATAATATCAAACTTTAAACCTTCCTCTAGAATACAACTGAAACATAAACATTAAAGCCAGCAAATAAGCAGAGCAGCATGAATCTAAGTCAGTGGAGTAGGCATGAGGTATAAGTTTTTTATGTCAGATGCTTGTAAATCTGTCTCTGTACCATGTGCTGATATCAGTCGTGAGGGGTTCATTACTTATCATGAATTTTCTATCCTTTGTAAGGTTCAGGTGAAAGTTATTTCCTACTCACTTTTATAACTCTTATAACTAATCCCTTATTTTTTCATATATTTAGTTTCTCTTTGTATCATTATACTATAATTTTAAAATAGAGTTTATCAATGTTGCAAGATTGATTCTAGAGAGAGTTACTGATGCAAGATTATTTCATAGTGAGGGAATCAAATGGAAAGTAATATATAATTAATGGCTACTTTAAGGAATAGAGAGAGACACCAATCACTACCATCAAAAATTCACTTCCTCTCGACTTCTTACATATCTAAATCTACTACTTGAATTTTATTTATTCAATCAAAACTCTTTCCTCATTTTATATCTTCAATGTTTCCTCATTTGTTCTCATACTGACCAAATTTACTCTTCCTAGTTTCATCTAACTCACATCTTGGAAGCCTCAACTCTCCTAATGCCCTATTTCATTGAAGTCCAGGTTGCATAAGATGCTTGGTGCTAGCAATCATACATAGTTTCTCACACAATACTCAACTCCCTCTCATTTGTATGCCATAATAATTAGCAGCCAGAATACTAGACTTTTTATGATATCATCATTTGATTTTTATCAGTCAATAAAGCATTTAATATTCTGGTTACATAACTAAAAAATAATGCTAAGGTGAACTTAGTTTTTCATGTTCAGTTCACCTTTATGTGTATACATCACATAATATATCTTTTACATAGTAAATCCTTTATAATTACACAACTTTGTAGATTATATCACTTAGTAAAATTTTGCAGGTGGCAGTAACAAATTTTTCATACATTCAAAACCAAGGATTAATTCTAAATCAGGGCTATCAATATTTTACTTCTAGCATTTAAATTAACTCTTTTAGAGGCCTAGTGGAAATTGTACACACACATACAAATATATGTGGTGTGATAAAAAGAGCAAAATTTTTCAATTTCCCAGACTGTAAAATTCCAATTGTCAAAAAATTTTTTCTGTGTATTGGTACACATATCCCTAACTTACACTGTTAAGGGCAGCCACTTTGAAAGCTTAGTCTATTGTTGGCGGTTAAAAAGGTTACATGTGTCTACCTGTGGTCAGCAATTTTTTACTAGCAGCAAAAGTGGAACAAAGAATTTGCTTTTAATTCTAAGATAGAAATGGAATAAAGTGCTGCACCTCATTGGAAATGTTAAATGTTGCTTTTGGCGAATATTCAATGAATAAAACGAGTATTTACAAGTGGTACAAACATTTTCAAGAGGGTCGTGAAGACACTGAAGATGATGAGCACCCTGGATGTCCCAGCACATCGACAACTAATGATAACGTCAAAGAAAATCATTATGGACGATCGCCGAATCTTTATCAGAGAGGTTGCTGATGAGGTTGGCATATCATTTGGCTCATGCCAAGCAATTTTTATGGATGTTTTAGGCATAAAACTGGTGGCAGCAAAATTTGTCCCAAAATTGTTGAATTTTGACAAAAGCAGCACCGAATGAACATTGCTCAAGAGTTGCTGAATGATGTCAATGATGGTCCAGAACTTATTAAACAGGTCATAACTGGTGACAAAAAATAGGTGTAGGGGTATGACATCGAAACTAAGGCCCAGTCGTCCCAATGGAACTTCCTGAAGAACCAAGACCCAAAAAAAGGCATGTCAAGTTTGATGGAATGTGAATGTTCTGCTCACAGTTTTCTTTGATTTCAATGGGGTAGTGCATCATGTGTTCTTCCACCAGATTGTATGGTCAATATGGAATATTACCTGGAAGTTCTATGCCATTTGCATGAAACAATCCAAAGAAAACAATCGGACCTTTGACAAAACAATTTGTGGCAAATGCACCACGATAAAGCACCAGCTCACACCTCACAGCTTGTTCGTGAATTTTTGGCAAAAACCAACACCACTATGATGCCTTAACCACCATATTCACCAAACATGGCCCCCTGTGATTTCTTCCTATTCCCAAAACAGAAAACAACCTTGAAAGGACGATGTTTTGGCAACATTAAGGAGATAAAAACGAAATTGCTAAAGGAGCTGAACAGGTATAACATTTCTGACTGCTAACAATAGACTAAACTTACAAAATGAATGCCCTTAACCACATATGTTAGGGACATTTGTACATACCAATACAAAAATAATACAAAATACAAAAAATTTTGACAATTGGAATTATACAGCCTGGAAATTTAAAATATCCATTTTTTTTATCACACCAAGTAAAACATAAGTAAAAATGAACCGTTGTATACATTTATAACAAGATATCATTTAAAAAATCAAGCAGTCATCATTTTAATTTTATAGCAATGAAGATCAGTTTCTTCTAAATAGGATTCATCAAGAAGATAATGAGATTGAATTGATTTTAATTTTAAGGGAATTGACTTTAGATGAATAGGCAATTTACATCTGTTTTAAAATAATTTATATTGAAATGGTTTATGTTCAAAGTGATATTTCTCTTCACACATTTGAAATCAAGCAAATTCTTACATAATTGTAGGATTAAATATCTTACTCATCTTAGGTTCCACTTCTAAACTGAAATCACAGTCCAAAGAGGGTGGAATTAAAAGAGGTGAACTCAGTTGTGCATAGTATGTTTCCTCATATACTCTTGAAAATTGTACACCTTCTGGAAAGAGTACCTCAACATCACTTTCATTTCCACAAACGTCTATCGAATAAACATGTAGATGAACCTGGAATAGATTGTTAAAACATATGTTAATATCTTCTGGTAGGACTGGCAATCTACCAAGAAGGGCCAGAGTGCAACATTTCCAAAAGAACTGCTGCATACTTCCTATGTCAATAAGTTACATAACAGTTCATAGCAAAATTATAATATTTCATGCATCAAAAATTTTTACAGATGTATTGCTAGTCTTCTGCATCATCAGGAACTACATTTTAAAGAGTGGGGGCCGTGTACAGCTACCGAATCCCCCTCCCAGCCTATCATGTACACCTGCATATGAAACACATCAATATATAAGACACAGCACATTTTTGAGACTGTAGCCTATGATTTTATAATGACTAGCAGAAGCTGAAGAGCACGACTACACAGATAGCAGAAAACCAGTGTAATATCGGAAGACAAAAGAGTCTACTATTGAGAGGTCATCAACAGTCTCCAATAGCTTCCCATCTTCAACTTAGGAGAGAACTTAAAATTAGAGAGATAGGGTACAAAGATCTTTGTAGTACAAAATTACACCCAAAATGATCAACAACTACGAGAAGCGAGTACGATGTTGCTCTATGTCTGGAGTTCTTCATTCCATTTTGTAAGTAAGCAATAAGGTTAAGAAACAATAGTACATTCCAAATTAGATATTTTTACTTTATCAATTGTTTTTTACTGCCTATGATGTTTTATTGATATTCAGAGTTGAATTACGAAGGATAGGCTAATCTTCAAATGAACTGGAAAAATGAATGACAGCGCCAGCAAAACAACAAAAACAAACCATGCATATATTGTTTCATTTTCGTAGTTTGTATCATGTATTATTTTTCAATGCTTTTCTCAATAGACTAAGGTATCTTTTCAGCATTTTAAGATACGTGAAATTAAAAGTTATATATCTTAGGATTTTCGAAATCCTACGGATGCAACAGGAATTTAGAAGCCTTGGAGACAGAAAAGAGTCACTGCTGGATTGAAAATATTATTTTAAAAAATGGAATTGAAAAGTTGAAATAATCTGGATAAGATTGCTAGATCTATAAGCTTGAAATCAGATATACAACCACTGTACTTCCTATTTAAATTTATTTTATATTATTTTATCCATTTTTTACAAAAATAGTTTAAAAAAGAAAGAGCAATAAAGAAAAAAATAATACAAAAGTCTCCATACCATACCTATATCTTTTATAAAAGCATCTATATAATCATATATCAATCCATAACACTACAAAATTCTTTTAAACATAGTTCATATTTACATATTTCGTTTCTAATTTTCTACTGAAATTTTCTTAGAAATCCTTCCACATTCCTTGTATTGTATTGTTATGTCCAGGAGATCTGTTTTAAATTTAACCACTGTAGGCACTCTTGTTTGCTTCTAGGGAACATCTTAAATCCAAAAACATTAACTTTTTGTCCTCGATGTTTTTTTTTGCCAAAGATGTTTAAGGAGTGGTAAATTCTTGTGATTTTTACCCAGTTGTTATTACAGTTCACAAACTGTGAAAGATTGTGTCAATTTCACTACCTATTTCACATGTCTCATTAACTTGTTTTCCTATTTTAAAAAGTCTGTCATTTGTTGTATTATAATTATAATGTACATATTAGTTTTTAGTTCAGGTTCTTAATCATGATGTAAATTTTACTTCTGACCTTCAATGATACATGGTTGGCTGATAGATTGGCTAGAACTGTGGATAGATTTAGGCGATTTTATACACTGCCAATTTCTCAAATATTTCTTCAGAGTGGGGCAGCCATTACGAGTGATGGTGGTGTGATGTTAAAAAAGAGGCTGAGGAAGGCAAGGGGAGACTACCTCGACCACCACAAATTTATCCCTAGCAATTATGATGTGTCAATATAAGAATATTGTAAGTGGCGTAAACAGGACTAAGCCCTCCAGGGTGTCATGCCTGGCAGTGATAGTAAGGCTATCTCTGTCGACATTCCACGAAACCCTTACCAAAACGAACAAGAAAGGAAGAGATAAGATGGCCAAGGAAACAAGGGTGGGAACCTGGAATGTTAGGACAATGCTTAGGAAAGGGAAGTTGGAAAATGTAAAGGTAGAAATGAAGAGGTCCAATATTAACATACTAGTGCTATGTGAAGTGCGGTGGAAGGATGGGGGTGATTTCTGGAGTGATGATGCCAGAGTAATTTTCAGTGGGGGAAATACTAGCCAGAGGGGAGTTGCAGTAATGCTAGACAAGAAAGCGCAAAATGCAGTGATAGCCACAGAGCTAATACGCGACTGGGTTATGTCAGTAGAACTAAAGGCTGAGCCAGTAAACACGGTGATAGTTCAGGTATACTTGCCCACTAGTGAACATAGTGATGATGAAGTAGAACTTGTTTATGAACAAATAGACAAAGCAATGGGAAGGGTTAGAGGCAATAAAAACCTAATTGTAATGGGGGACTGGAATGCAGTAGTTGGGCAAGGCAAAGATGGAGAAGAAGTGGGAGGGTTCGGACTAGGAAATAGAAATTAAAGGGGACAGAAATTAGTAGACTTTTGTAAGAGTAAGAGACTTTTGTAATCTCTGTATTAGAAACACGCTTTTTCAGCACCATAATAGTAGGTACATTTTGATAAGAAAAAGGTTTAGAAATAGTGTTAAAGATTCAAAAAGTTACCCTGGTAGTGAAGTTGACTCAGATCATAACCTGGTCATGATGAAAACTGAGCTAAAGTTAAAAAGATCTCTTGGACAAAAATTACACCCAAATGGTACCTTGAAGCCCTTAAGAATGCGAAAGCTACAGAGCTCGAAGAGTCAGTCAGTAAGGCCTTAGAGGATAAAGGAAGGGAACTTACTATAGACGGAGAATGAGAAAAGATTAAAAACAGTATCAGGGACAGTGCCCAAGTAACTATTGGGAGTGTCAAGCAAAACAAAATTAGGAAACCATGGGTGATGGTAGAAATGATAAATAAAATGGAGGAAAGAAGGAAATGGAAAAGGGTTAACACAGAGCGTGAACAGAATGTATATGGCTCTCAATAATGAACTGAGGAGGGAAACAATTAGGCAAAGTGGAGCATTAGGGAACAGTGGTGAAGGGTCAATGTAATAAAATAGAAAAGATGGAGGAAAGTGGAAGGATTGACCTAATGTATAGAAAGGTGAAACAGTTAATGGGAAATAAAACAGGAAACAGAATAACCAAAATAAAAGATAATAATGGTAACGTTCTATGAGATCAAGCCAGCATAAGGGAAAGGTGAAAAGAATATGTTGAGGAACTATATGGGAAGGACATGAAGCTACCAAACATAATGTTAGAAAGTGAACAAGAAGTGATGATGGTGATGGACCTGGGATATTAGATAATTAAATTGATAGGGCCTTGCATGATATGAAAGGAAATAAAGCAACAAGCATTGACGAGATACCAGTTGAGCTACTTAAAAACCTGGGGGAAAGGGGTAAGAGAGAATTCTATAATTTATGTAGAAAAATGTATGATGATGGGGAGTGGCCAGAGTATTTAACTAAGACAATCCTGATTCCTTTACAGAAAAAGAATAATGCTTCAGAGTGTCGGGATTTTCATACAATCAGTTTAATATCTCACGCGGCAAAGGTTATTCTAAGGGTATTATATAGAAGAATTGAAGGAAAAATTAAGGGGCAAATCATAGAAGACCAGTTCAGCTTTCAGAAAGGGAAAGGAATGAGGGATGCAATCAAGGTAATGAGGGTACTAGTAGAACGAAGCCTGGAATTTAAAAAGGATGTGTGTATGTTTTGTTGATTTTGAAAAGGCTTTCGATAGAGTTCAAGGGCCAAAAATAATGGGAATTTTAAAGAAAATTGGGTTGGACTGGAAAGATAGGCGTTTGGTGCAAAATTTATACTTAAATCAAACAGCGAGAGTTAGAATAACTGAGGGGGAGTCGGAATGGGCAGAGTTAGGAAGAGGGGTAAGACAAGGCTGCCCATTATCACCATCGCTTTTAAATATATATGCAGAGGAAATGGTGAACGAGGCTTGGGAAGAAATAAATAAGGGAGAGAAAGTAGGTGGGGAATTGGTGAAGTTAGTAAGATATGCAGACGATAAAGCTCTTGTGTGCGATTCCAAAAGGGGTTTACAAATACTAGTAAATGCACTAAACGATAAGGCAAGGGAATATGGAATGAAAATTAACATAAGTAAAACTAAAGTAATGAGATTCACTAAGGGAAATAAGGCTAATTTAACGGTCAGGGTGGATGGGGAAAAACTAGAATAGGTGGACAAATTCTCATACTTGGGTAGTGATCTATCTTGGAATGGGAGATGTGGAGATGAGGTTTGAAAAAGAGTAGCATTGGCCAAGGAAGCTTTTATGAAGGGAATTGATAACAAAGGGTCTTGATAAAGGAATCAGGAAAAGATTTGTAAAATCCTTGATATTGAGTGTTTTGCTGTATGGGTATGAAACATGGACCTTACGAAAAGAGGACATCAAAAGATTGGAGGCATTTGAGATATGGGTGTGGCATAGAATGGAAAAGGTGAGCTGGATGGATAGAAAAACAAACATAGAGGTGCTATAAATGGTTGGGGAGGAAAGGGTTTTAATTGAAGTAATTAAGCGCCAACAGAAGAAATGGGTGGGTCAAATATTGAGAGGAGAGGGATTGCTGAAGAGCGTGATTGATGGAAGAATGCAGGGGAAGAGGCAGAGGGGAAGGCAGAGGCAAATGATGTTAGATGAAATAAAGGGGGGAGTGAGTTACCAAGTAACGAAAGAAAAGGCTATGATGGGGAATATTAGGGTACATGGACCTACCCAAAGGTAGAACACTTAAGAAGAATAAGTTAATTATATTGACTTTTGAGGATATGGTTGGTGGCTAAATATCCAGCCACCACCCATGTAAAGCAAAAGACAATGAAAACCTAAGAGTGTTAAAGAGTAAATGTAGAGAAAATAAAATCGTTTTTTAGTATAAGAAAATTATTACAAACAATATCAAACAGAATGACATTTCATCTCTTTTCCTATTTCAGTGTATTTCAGAAAATATATGCATTTACTGATAAAAATTTACAAAGGATAAAATAGAGAAAGATCTTAAGATTAAAAATCAGGCAACTTGCATTTTTTAAGACATACTGATTATAATTTCAGTAAAGTTATATTCCACAACCAGCCCAAAATCAACTCATTTTTACTTATGGTAGAATTTGTACTAGTGACACAATACCATATTCATTCATGTAAAAACCATGTAAATTTCAAATGCAATGGAAAGGAACACAGTATCCATAAGGTTTTACATTGTCAGAAATGTTAAAGGAAATTATATATAATTAAAGTTTATGCTTTGAACAAAAAAGTCAATATCTTAATGGTAATTTAAATATTAATAAATACTTTATGCCTTTGCACTAATCCTCTAATTTAATTTGATAAGTTATTTACCAGAAAATTTACAAGAGAATAAGAACTGTACATCATATCACAAATTAAATTGATTTGAAATTGCATTAAAAAATCAATTCTAACCCCAGTTCTATGCAACAAAACTATAAAGAATTCATTTTTTTGTGTAATTGTATAATAAATAGGCACTTTCATTTAAACTCTTTGCTTACTTTCCATCAAATTTATATTAAACTTAAATAAATTTTATACAATATAAAATATTTTTATCAATCACATTGAAGTAGTTAAAAATACATTTAAGATTGTGTTAAGTAACGGAGCTGTCAATATAGTAATTTTCATTTCCTTCAGTTTCCATGTTGCAAACTAGAGTTAATTATATCTGGAAAAAATAACTTACCTTAGCATTTACTTCCGAATGATAACATTGGGCATAAGGGGAAACAGTGAATTTGTAATCTTTAGCTTCAAGAGGAAAGAGGGAGTACATTTTTCCATCGATTATTGAAAAATCTTCCCTTAAACCTGGAAGAGATGTTCAAAGAATGTAGATTAGATTCACCATTCATTCAATCATCAATTATTATTTAACATAAAGATTTACTAAAGCACACACATCTCCCTACGTTATTGCTTAAATGAATAAGCAGCAATTTATAAAACTTACATTAACAATTGATTTTCCAAGCTAATGATTGAAGAAGGATGCAAAAATAATAAGAGAACACTGACAAAGCAAAATTCCACTTTTATTTCCTATAATGTCCTTAGTTTATTTAAATAAACAATTTTTAGTATTTGTGCACATAGTCCATTATTTTCAACTGTTTCATGGACTCATCAAGAGCTTCATTACCTGACCTCAAGTCTTTTCAACAGTGATAATGTCATTGTAGTCATATTCCAACTGTTTTTTTTTTTTCAAAAAGACAATGGAAAATATCACCCATGGATAATTGGGAGTTAAAATGTATTTTCTTTAAACTGCTTGTCAATCATAATGAAAATTAAAAATATTGCCCATGAATTATTTTTTTCCTAGTTTGTGATATTTTTATTGAACTGTAAAGATGGGACAAGGGTTGCTGACATGGCAGGACACACAGGAAATAGTGGTTTTAGACAAATGTGAGTTTTGTGAAGGAAAAACATAACATTTTGGGTCAGAAGTGGGATTGATGCTGTTTTTGTGTTTCCTCGCAGGTTATAAATCTTTTACGCGTCCTAGAAGTAATTTTTGCTTAGTGTTTTAGTTTTCTGATTCCACAGTAGGTTGCACCTTGGCATACATATGGGTATGAGGAGCAATACTTTGAGGGTAAGCAGGGGTGCATCAGAGATGAGGAAGTTTTTTGTAAAGATGATGGAGCACCATAGGAAATAAATGGGAGAGGAAAGGAGACATTTCCTATAGGCCCTGTGGGAAAAGGGGCACAGATCACCCCTGTGCTGAGGTTGCAATATGTTCAATTGTCAAAGCTGCAATGGCTACGATTGCTCCATTTACAGAGGAAGATACCAATGAGTGGCTGGAAAAAGTTCATTGCCTTGACTGTACTGAGGGATGGACATAGGCAGACCTTTGGCATGCGTTAATATGCTTCATAATGGATGTGGCTGCAAGCTGGTAGAAGGCCATGCAGGTGGAGGAGAAATCATGGGAGAACTATTCTGGTCCTTTCCCGGCGAATACATTGAAGGAAGTTCTCTTGGGATACGAGCCAGGTTATCTGGTGGATTATCTCCGATGTTTCGGCTGCAGACTCCGCAGCCATCTTCAGGGTGATAGATAGTCAGAGATAATCCACCAGATGACCTGGCTCGCATCCCGAGAGAACTTCCTTCATGGGAGAACTGTTTTAACAGGTTGGTTGCCTCTTTTAAGAGGAGGCAAACTATCATAGCCTGGTGTAGGCTAATGGAAGCAAAGGTACAAGCCCCTTCAGTGGTTAGCCAACTGTACACATTTGAAAATGTTTGGCTGTATTGCCTGTGCCCTGTTCCTCTCCCAGTGGCTAAAGTATAGTGTTTATTGTGTAGTGTGGGGATTGCTGCATCTAGAGGTCACAGTGACCGTTAAATCTACTAAACCATAGTTGATTGAAGAGCTGTTGGAGGTGGTTGAGAGGATGGAAGGTGAATTTTCAATTCCTTCTGATCACTCACCTCCTGTTGAGGTTCAAGCTCCACAGTGGGAGAGCGAATGTTAGGTAGCTAGAGTTACGAAGAGGGATAAATGCTGATTAACAGCAGGAGGTTGCAGAAGGAGAGTCCCATCTGTTTCAAAGGAGGAATGAAACAAGTTTGGGGCAAATAAGTTTCTGGAGTGCTCATCACAAATAGATGAAAAGGGCATTAAGGCAAAGAAAACTAAGAAATATACAAGGGGAAGGCACAGATAAATTGGCTGTTTGGAGAGGTTGGGAAGGAGAAGACTGGCAATGATAATAAGGTGGAGGAGAGCATGACATGAATGAGGAGCAAAGCAGAGAAAAAGGTTGAGAAAGAAAAAATTCAGCCCCAGAGGACACAGTAGAAGCCAAACGACTTGAAGTACTTGGGCACTTGGATGGTGCCCAGATGAAGAAAGGATTCAGTAAGAGCAATGAGCATGTTAGCACCTGTCATGCAAGTCATCAAAGAAGAAGACTGGAGTTGTTATCCAAGAGGTTCAGATTTTCTACCAAGGTGACTGGAAAAGACTTTGAAGGAGAACTGAGGATGAAGGGGCAAGCCCCTATGATGGTAATGCAAGGGTTGGAAACAACCAATAAAGCAGTGAAGAGGAGTGTACAAAGGGTGATGGTGAATAGGGTATCCCATGACAGGGGATTTTGTTTTGTGGCAGAAAAAAAACAATATTTAATGGTCATTGCTTATTTTGGTATTGGACATTGATTTGGGTACTCATTACTCAGGCTCACTGTGAGTGCTGTGCCAATCTCATGGCAGCTACCAGAACTAAGGCATCTTCCCACTGAAACTATGAAGTCTTAGGTTTTTTATGCTGCATCAATCTACCCTATCTCTGCTACCACTTGTGAGGGTTTCTATCCATCTAAAACAAATGCTGAGCACATAGACAGTCTCCTCGTCAGCAGACAGAGCTGTAGAGGTGTAACACATGGCTAAAACATTTTAAAATGCTATAGTTACAGTGAGAAGATGCCATAGTTTAAGCAGCCACCATCATCAGAACAGCATTTGTGGTAAGGCTAGGAAATAAGTACCTTTATTTTTAGTTAAAATAGTCAAAAGTATTAGGAATCCTTTATGTTACAAAACATTACTAATGAAGCAATGACCTTTCAAACATTTTCCTATAAACATTTAAAATGTTAACACTGTTATGATTAAATGTTTAATAGTTATACCAAAAACTCATAAAAATACTTCCACTATAATTAGTGACTTTAGGTTATGTAGGTTATCATTGATTTATGCTTACCAAATCCATCAAAAATATTGTAATGAATATTCCAAGGATCCATGGGAGGATCCGAGAGTGCTTCAACAATGCCAATTTCTCCAGAATCACCAGCATGAAGTGTTAGAGTATAATTATTCAAAGGAAAATAGAGATCACAATCTGTTGGAGGCTAAATGAGAAGTAAGAAAGGGGGTTGCTCAATTAATAAGTTAGGAGTTAAAATAAATGTATCTAATAAATTATAGTTTGTTACATTTATGGCATTAAATAAGAAGGAAATTGAGATACAAATCATACATTCTCAGCATTTAAAATATAGGTACCATGATCATTCCCATATGAATTCTGTCCTTAAAATTAAATGCATCACATTATCTAATATTTTGCATAAGTATACTTCTTCCAGATCTACATATAAAATGAAAATATTGGTGTCAAAATGGGAGTTAATTTACTAAGAATACTTTAGGACTACAACTCCACAACAGAGCAAAAACAACAGGACAGTTAACAGAATGAGAAAATAGAAAGAAAGATATTGCATAAAAATAAGGCAATATTTTTGACTTGATACACTGATTAAGACTTTTCAAGGGAAAGTCAAACAAAAAAACCAGATGATGGATAAAAATGCTGATTATTGGAAGAATTAATTGATGATTGAGTAGCTCCATCCTGTCATGAAATTTTATTTAATCCAATGTTAGTTTTCAGAAGTTTATAGTCAGACTTATTTTTCATTCTCAATCTATTTCATTTTGTACCAGTAAATATTTTCGTAGGTTTTTCCTTATTTGTTGTTGAAAAATACCAGATTGATTAGCTCAAACCTAAAATCCTTCATTCATTAATGTTTTATCAATACAGGAAGGGAACAGATTCATTATTGAATTCTTTTGCTGATAGTGAACCTAAATTCAACCCCAAGTGAGAGCTATGACATTTAACTAAAATTGTGAAAAATCAGACAGAACTGTTTATTAATATGTGTTGGATGTTTTACAGTATAGAAAAGCTAAGCACTGATCAATAGTAATGGATTAGCATCGCTGTTTGGACAATCCTTCGCTTTACAACTGTTGTTGCACAATAGATTACTGTTATTAGTTATCTAGAATAATATATTTCTTGTTCAATCCCTTCCCTGAATAAATGATCCTAATAACCTAATGCACTCTGATAGAAATAATTTTCATGTCAATCTCCAAATAAGTTCTTATTATTTAAAATAAAAATTCTCCACTGATACTTAGTGGAATTTCATATTAAATATAAGTATTTAGTAGCAAAATTGGTACTATTCCACAAGAACACTTACAAAGACAGACAAAGGTTCACCAGTTTCAGCAAAAAGTTATGCCATTATCATTTCTGAGGATGGCATGATGAACCTTCATCTTCCTTTGAGAGTGATCTAGTGGAATGGTGCAAATTTTGTAATTCAATACTTATTTTCATGTCATTTCTCATATTCAAAGTACATTTTTATAAACATGACATAACTATAGAACTAAAGAAAATTAATACCTATTTCACAGTTTTACATTTCCAATTTCATTTTAGTACATTAGTAAAACTATAAATGCAAATAATACGTAATAAGAATTATACATCACATAAAAAATATGTCACAGAAAGAAATTTACCTTTAATATTCCACATTTAAACCACAAAATTTCATCTTGTTGAATAGTATTAATATCAGATAGAAAGTGCTCATCTGAATAGCATTAAAGCAGTGTTTCATAACTGTTGAGAAGTGTACTATTAGTAGGACTTTCAAGCCTATTTGGTGGGACTCAAGCATGTTTGATGTTGTTTTATTTTACACCTTTAGGCAATTTATTTTTCAAATTCTTAACTGAACTGAGAGCAAATTCTCTGAGAATAACACTTTCATTCATCAACAAACTAAATATTCAATTGTGACTATTAAAAAAACAAATTTGGCAGGACTTGGCTGTTTCAAGGAAATAGAAACTATGTCTCTAGACTATAAAGGTTGGAAAATGCTGCACTAGAGGTTTGCTGTGCCAGGCCTAAGCCCATGGATCCATGCCAAGCCCATTTCATGGAACAGGTTTCAACTGGGCTTGGGTCCTTGGGCCAAGGCAAGGAAACAATTATTTCTTTTCAAAGAGCTACTATGGTGCTTGATTTTTTCAGTTCTCAATTAAAAATTTATAACATTTTCCACTTTTGAATAATATGAAATTAAACAGGGCTCCATAGAGAGTATGTACAGGTATGTGTAAGAGTTTGTGAAAGAACACAACTACGAATCTAAAGGATAATACAGGAAAACAGGTAAGGGTGGCATAGCGCAAGATAGTGCGCACCCAGGAAAAATCCCAAGGAAGAATGGACTTGAAAAAAGTCTGACGGGACCGGGAATCAAACCCGGGTCTCCCAATTGCCGGTCCTTGCCCACAAAGTCTCCCGAATGGCTTGGAGAAATGTTCTGCCGGGATAGCTCAACGGACAGAGCACCTGACCAGCAATTGGGAGACCCGGGTTTGATTCCCGGTCCCGTCAGACTTTTCTCAAGTCCATTCTTCCTTGGGATCTAAAGGATAATGTTTTCTTTTTTCAAGAGAGGACCTCCTATAATTTTTTCTAAGCATAGCAAAAAATATTGGAGAGCTGCCTGCATTGATAGCAGATTCCATGTGTCTGGAAAAGTTATTGAGGATCAGAGAGAGCTAAAACACTAGTCCCACATCACTTGCTGTAATGCCATTTGGTCCTTCTGGGATACTAAACAGGGATTTAACTTTCATATGTACTTTATGGAAAATATTTTATCATGAATGATTTATATGCTTGAATTTAATATTTAGGCTGTTTGATGTGATTGGTATGTAAAGTTGTCTATCTGGTTGAAACCAATAACAAGAGAATTATCTGCTTACAACAACCTCAGATACACAAATCTAGAGGAGCTCTCATTTCTCACAGTGACAACATATTATGTAATTAAGTCAAGTGACATAACAAAACACTACAATGGAATTAATTTAAAATATAATTGGACATCCATTTACCTCTCTTGAGGGGCATGGTTCACTAGTCGGGCAAGAAGTAGTTGAGGAAGAATCTCTTGTAGTTGAAGTGCAATCACAAGTAGGACAAGTAGTGACCTGAAGGAATTTTAATATGCCTCAGTATTGCAGTGTTTTAAAAGGATATTCAAAGTTTAATGTAATTGATTATTAGCATCAAAATTCATTTATCTTTAGTTAAATCTTTAATTTATGAAATATGTAACAGGTGAGAGAAGGTAATAAAATAGGACAATAAAACAGATGAGTTTTCATTAAAACCACTCTACATACCCCAAAAAACTCATGTTTTATTTTACCTCTGGGGTAGTACATGTCTCACATGGTTGACATGAACCTGTTGCAGGGGAACTCTCTGAGGTGTAAACTGTTGAGGAGCAATCACAAGCAGGACATGAAGTGGCCTAAGAAAAATTCCATTGTATTTGGTATAGTATTAAGTTTTTAAGCTGTAATACTAGTTTCGTCAATCTTAGTCACAGTTGTTTAACATTTATCTTACTGCCATTTCATTTCTCAAGGTTTAGACAGGCGTTTTTAAGAGTAGTAACTATTTCACAGAAGGATCGTTGTTGCTAAAAATTGTTGCATATGTACGGAATCTTTAGAATAATTTAAGATGTAGATAATCATTTTATTGAATCTTTTAAACATTTACCTCTGTAGTACTGCTTGTAACATCCGTAGACCAAATGGTTACTGAGCTTGCAGTGGTGCTCTCATTGCATACTGGACATGATGTGGCCTATGGAGAATTCATGTCTACTTGTATTTAGCTGTCATCTTTTCAAAGACTTGACCTGTTATCATCATATTACCTCTGTTGTGGTTACATCTGGACAAT
The DNA here is from genome assembly GCA_000376725.2 of Ladona fulva. Classification (NCBI taxonomy): domain Eukaryota; kingdom Metazoa; phylum Arthropoda; class Insecta; order Odonata; family Libellulidae; genus Ladona; species Ladona fulva. Next base: position 830,193 of record KZ308221.1, on the reverse strand, counting down.
CAGTAATAGTTGTTGGACAACTGCTACAAGGATCTTCAGTTGTGGTTTTCATCTCTGGTGTAGTTTTTGAAACTGGATGAATTGTAGTTGTAGCAGTGGGCTTAAATGGATATTCCAATAATGCATATGATTCTTCCACTAAATCAGATATCCCTAGTTATAAACTAAAGAAATACAGCAGAAAGTGTTCCCAAAATGTTTAACTGATTTAAATTCTATTAATAATACAATTAAGGATTGCCATAAATTTATTATTTTATCTTCGTTGTCTATCTAAAGGGGTTTATAAAAAGTAAGGTTTCAAATTTTTATATTTCCACGATGGGCTATTGCCATAGTACTCCATGATGATTTCTTTTGTTCAGTATGTTTGCTAATTAAAAAGTTAAACAAGAAATTCATTGGTAAAATTTTTTCTGCAAAACTCATTTTGACACTAATCAGGAATCTATTCCTATTATTATAATGTAATAATTTAAATGCTTGACAAAAATGTCAGATAAAAATTAACTAAAGAGCATTATAAATAATAAATTGAGCTGGAGTGACTGATAGTATAATAAATTAATATAAATTCAAAATCAATATTAAACTACATATTTTCTGAGCCTAAAATATACCTAAATGATAAATGGTTTGAGTTTATCTAGAGTTATAGCTTCCAAAAAGAACTTACTTATGAATCAAATCTCAAGAATCATCACTGTGTATATTTACATAGTTTTCCAACACAGTTTCATTTTTTTCATAAATAACCATACATTGAAAAATTTACCTCTGTGATAGTAGTTTCAGTGGGACATTCAGTTGTAATGGTTGGGCATCTGCTACATGGATCTTCTGTTGAAGTCGGAGAAATGTTTTCATCAGTAGTTGTTGAAATTCCAGTTGTAGAAGATACAGTAGTAACAGTTGTACTAGTGGTTGTGGTAATCTTGGAGAAATATCCAAATTGTGCTCATCAGTTGTTTTATATTAGATCTTAGCCATATTTAAGAACCCAATTCTGTCAATTTTGACCACCCCTACTCAGTGAAAGCTATTTTAAATGCAATTTGCTAAATTTCAAATATCTTTTTTAGTTTTAAGAGAGAATACTGTGAGGGATTCAAGGATCAGGGAAAGGTAATAACTATAGGTGAGCACCTCAAGTCTCAAGGATAAACAGAAGTGAATAATATCTACATGACTGGGACTTGAGCTCCGGCATTCCATTTTCCTGGAAGATGTGCTACCTAGCTAACTACAATGTTGAGAGAAATTCACTCCATTTGCAGGATACTTAAGCAGGTGGTGCTCCACAAAATCATACCAGCCAATGCCATAGGTCCTTCTAGAGGCATCCAACAAATTAATGTGAAAATACCCCAAAGTAATTTCATAAGGTTCATAGATAGGTAATAACTCTTCAAGTATAGTTACTACTTTATTGGTTTTGTACGCTCTACAGCATCTTCCAATTCCCAATCTCCACTTTCCTCCATCATTCCATTGGTCTCTTTCCAGACCTCTCTCCTTCATCTTGATATTAATCTCTTCAGACTAGCTCTTTCTGGACCTTCCTCTTTTCCTTTTCCAAATAGGAGTCCACACCAGGACCTGTTTTGGTAACCTCTCCTTCCCCATTCATTGGACGTGGCCATACCATTCCAAATCTTATGTCTAAAGTAATATCATGCAAGACATCCATAATTTCTCAAATTCTATTCTTTCTTACTTTTTCCTATCAAAATATTCCTGTGGTCCTTCTCCAAAAATCCATCTCTACCACTCTAAGAGTTCTTCCTGCCTTTTATTTTAATGAACAGACTTCACTACTACAAGTTTTATTAGCTTAACTATGCTTTTGTAGATCCTATGCTTATTTTTCTTTGAAATTTATTGACCCCATTAGAATACTATTTAGCAGAAATATAAGTGTTCTACCAAGTGAGCATCATTCTTGAATTGCTTTGTCTAGCATTTCATCTTGTGTTATTTTTAGCCCTAGGTAATTATATTCTTGACAGTGTTGTATATGCTGTCCTGATAGATGTACAACTTAAAACCCAAGGATAAACATCAGCAATAAAGCCTTATAAGGGTTTAAAGGTACATTATACATATGTAGAGCCCAGGTTGAAGATCTGGGTGTGAGTCCCAGTTATGTCAGTGTTTTTCAGTTCTGTTTATCCTTGGAAGAATTAATTTTTAATCGGAATCATTGATAACATTGAACAATAATATTGAATAATAATATATGTTTTGTGTTTTCATTTCAGTGTTGCCAATGACTGATGAAAATCTATGTACGTCCTACTGAATTGCAAGATGGAGACAGAATGGTTACTCATGAGATTATCAAGAATGAACGTAAAATTTCAGAGTACAAATAATTGGAAAGGATCGATATGTGATCAGAAACATACAAACATAGAACATAAATCAGGAACTAACAAGGCAACATTTAATAGCAAATTGCATGCAGATATTGCTCTGAATGAAATATATTGTGTAATAAAAGATCTATGGATGATTTTAAAACTAAATCTTTGTATGTTGTTTTAAAATTTCTGTTAAGATTTATTTAAAACACAGTTAAAGTGATGTATTCATGATTATCTTTGTTTTAGCTAATTTAATAGTGATTTGATATAGAATTTTTTATTGCATAAACTTTTCATTTGCAATTTTTATTTTAAATGACCAATGAAAGAAATAAACAAGCTACTTCTTTTTGTAGTATAAAGTACAATTACATTATATTGATTGATAGAAGCTATGTGTCAAATCATTCAAATCCGCTCATTATGTTTACATTTTAATGTAAATAATTTACCAATGGATCTTTAATTCTCCCATATCTACTATTTTTGTGGAAGATGATTTCACAAAAAATGCATTCTTCTTCATTACTCACCATTAAGTGTTTAATAAATACTTTTTCTATGAATGCAAAGAGTTATAAGAATTTAACTTTATAAATATACCATCCTTCAAGTTTTCTTATAAATTATTTATAAGAACAATAATTTCCTATTTTTCAAGAGAAAGTTCCTGATTTTTCATATTTGTGAAGTTTTTTTGGTGCTTAGGCTGGTGAACCTGAAATAATTTTATAAACAGTATAGTACTTACTTCAGGTGTTGTGCATGGCTCTGCTGTTGTGGTGGCAGGGCACTCAGGAGGTGGAAAAACAATATTGAGAACACTATAGCCTGGTTGAGCAGCATTTTCAACCACCACCTGTGTAAAATATGAACTATATAAATATATAATTTGACCATCCATACTCTCTAATTACTTGATAAAATCTCTCAACCATTCCACATTTTATTTTCAACTTTTCAGTAATTCTTTCACTCTTCATTCTTGATTCTTTTCCATAATAACTTAACGATTGCAGACAGCCCTATAGGTGGTAAATGTGTTCATCATTGAAGAAGGATGTCCTGGATGTGACACTTATAGTGGGTATTGATGTTAACTCAGCAAGAAATAAATAGGAAAGTACCTCAATTAAGGCCCCTGCGGTTTTGATTAATTTCCACAAATAAAATGTATCTAGATTATTGCTTGGCTCTGTATGAGCTATTTGTACCATGGGTTAGAGAATACCGATTTTATGATAACATAACAAACCAAATTATATTACCCATTCAAAAATTACTTATGACATTTTTTCCATTTGACATATCAATATCACTCCTCCCCTTGGGGCACCACCTTTTCAAATGTACCTTTTGTGCCAGGTGAGGAGGATTGCACGTGGTAATGACGTCAAGATCTATGTGGGTGGTAGTCTAACTACTAGTAAGGACTCCCTTGCTGGACAGGTCTTGACTGAACTGCCAGATATCATGTGCCTCACAACAATAGGGCAGATGAGGCTCTTATGAGTGAAGAAGCAAACCTCTCTAGAGGAGTGAACCCTACTTTCGGATTGAAAATAGTATAGACCTGGACTTTGACGTGTTACCCATTAACTAGAGAAGAATTGCTCTCACTAAAGCAGCCAAGGCACAATCCGCACGGTTCAATGCTTGGCGTGCTTTCTCGTTCCTAGGAGGTGGCAATGTTGTCTCACTGGAGCGACATCATCATTACAAGCTGCCTCATATCTCTTCCCCCAATGCATTTAGGAGAAATCCCCCTTGCTTTTTTTTCTAAATCATTTAAATAGCACATAGTAAAAATTTCAACTGCGTAGGATCAAATTTATAGAAGGAGATCGATTTTTAATTCAGATGCTTATCAAAGGTCAATAAATCATGGTCGGATCTCAGAAATGCGGATTTTGCTTCACGACTATATACCACATTTCTGCTAAAAGTTTGGTTTCTCTGTGACTCCTGGTCATTGTTCCACAAAGGTGTGAAGATAACCAAGTCATGGATTTGCACAAATTTACCGTGTTTTGATTTGGTTTACGTTGACTCACATAAAGCAGGAGATCTATATTGACTCTTAATGTATATCATTTTAAAGTCAAATAAATGCTATTTCAAAGAATGTATAACATGTCCCAATATAATGGCAGATCATTAATGGGTAATGCATCAAAGTCCAGGTCTATACTATTTTCAATCCGACAGTGAGCACAAATCCCAGTTCTCCAGGTTGGAGGTAAGGCATGGGGATAGCAACCCTACAGTATAAAATTAATTTTTCTAAGAAACCTCTAAATGTGTCTCAGAAATGTCTCACATTCTGAGACACATTTCCAAGGTGTCAGATAGATAATGATGGATTATTAAGATATCAACCTGACAAACAGATAAGGACAATAAGTACATGGAAAGTAAGAACAATGTTGTAATCAGGAAAAAAGATGGAAATAGCCAATGAAATGTTTCAGTATGGTTTGGATAATATAGATCTACAAGAATTAAGGAGACCTCAGAAGGGTGAATGACCTCAAAGAAATGTTTACTACCATAAAGATGGGTAGGATCTGGCAGAAATGATACAAAAGAATAGTCCAATAAATTTTGACCCATTAGGGGAAAGACTATGTAAATTAACTTTAAAAGGAAAATTTGAAGCATTAACATGTATCTACCCAACTTGCCCCAATGGAGAAGGAATACAAATGTTCTATGGCTATTTGGAAAGGGAATGAAAGAAAATAACAACATATCATACTCTTCTTGTCCTTGGAGACTTCAATAGAAAAATTTGTAGGGAAACTTTTTTACACAGTATAGCAGGAAAGTACTCCCTGCAAAATGAAACTAGTGAAATTGGAAGGCAACTCTGTCAATAAGCTCTGTCAGACAACTTGATCATTAAAAGCACATTTTGGACATAAAAATATTCATAAAGGTATCCTGTGCAAGCTGCTAAATACAAAGAGGAATTAAGTCAAAGTTAACAGGGAATGTTGAGGAACAAATATAGCAACATCTTTTGGAAAAGTGATAGACAGGAATTAAACAGGCTCTCTTATCAACAGTAAATGATAAAATTGGCAAAGTTAAAGTACATAAGAAAGCTGAATTGTATGATAATGAGTGTAAAGCTGCAATAGACGAGAAATATAAGAATATATACATTATGTTAAAAAGAGAGACTAGATTAACAAGAGAAAAGTATTGAAAGAGTGGGAAAGAAGCAGATAAAATGCTGAAACAACAAGAAACATTTAAAAAATACGATACAAACTGTAGAGGAGCTCAGTAATGCAAATATAATGAAAAGGTTCTACCAAGCAATAAAATATATCACCAAAGAATATCAACCAAAGGTCCTGTCAAAACAAAACAGGAAAAGTCATTGGAGAGGAGAATGAGATGATAGAAAGCTGGGTATAATTGGTAGTAGTATTGTTAAAAGTGGTTTGACAGCTTAGGTCATTTCGCACGTAGGCCCCCACTGGAAATGGAACACGGGACTGCTTTCGTTGCAATCAAACCTGTTGCCCAAATGGCTATCCGAGAGCCAAGCTGGGCATAATATTTCAAGGAATTGATTAATGAGGAAGTATCCTGAAAGACAGAAGATCAATTGCAAGTTCATAGTGAAAATCAGGACATACACATACCATCTATAGAGGAGGTACCTAAAGTGTAGAAAGGCTAAGAAATAACAGAGCTCCAGGAGAAGATGGTATAACAACAGAATTGATAAAAAACAGTGGCCCATTTCTAATTAGATCATTACACAAGCTGGACTGTAGTATTTGAAAGTCTGAGGAGTGCCCAGGGGATTGAATTAATTGAAGTAATTATTACCTTTAGCGTAATGAATCCAAACTGAGGTTCAGGTTCTAAAAATTTTGTCGTCAGTTTAATTTCTACCTCACTGTCCCTTTTCTGGATATCAAAATGACTAGTAAAACCTATGGATAATGAAGAAAATGTATTAATTTTATTTTGTATATGTTGGAAAATATAACTTCTTACAGTTTTATTTCCAGATTAAAATTACAATACTCTTACTTGTATGTGCAATTTTATCATGTGAAGTAACCAAAATCCTTACAAGATAATGTCCATTTTTCAATTTCTTTGAGCTTATTATTATAGAAAGAAACATATGTATTTATCCATTTCTATCTCTATTTTTCAGGATTCAAAACTAAAGTTTAAAAGCTCACCTTGTATCTTTATGTGGCAGTAAAAAGTGTTAGCTTATTCATAAAGTAAGCATAGATTAATGACAATAAACTATACATGAAAAAATTGGGATGATCATGATAAAAATGTTATGTTATAATATTCATGATTTAAAATATAACCAGCAAACTTATTTGATAAAGTTAACTTTCGTGGATTTATAAAAATTATTGATGCTGATTAAAGTATTTATTATTAATATCTACATCCATACATAAAATAAAATTTGGTTTACCAGTTATCATCTACTCTATAAAAATCTAACTGCTGGAAAGGTTTTTAAAAATATATGTTTACATTATCTTTATTATGGACATCATTAACCATTGAATTTCCTTAAATTTTATTTTTTTATTGGCTGGAATGTAGAAACCGATGAAAAATTATCTACGAAAAAGGTTTTTTTTAACCCCTCATTAACATGATTTTAGTATCTTAGAATGTACTTTTAAGAGGCAGCCACAACAAATTACATTATGATATCATTTTACTTTCATAGACATAAAAAAATCACCTGATTTACAGAATGAAACAACTATTTACTGTTATTTAAATTATACATACTATTAATTCCTTCAGTTTTGTTTTTTGTAACTCCTTTCCCTTACTTTACAACTTAAGAGATCTGTAAAGTTTTATCATTTTTGTATACATTGTACCTGATGATGATCATTACAGTAAACACCAGCCATAGGAAAACCTTGTGAATATTGGAAAGTATAGTTCCTTGTGTTTTTTATGAGGGTTGCATAAAAATTAGTGGCAAAACTGCTATAACATGAAGTACGAGTATCATGTGGCATCATGAGTTACTGTCTATAATTGATAGCAGAATTTTAGTTGAAGTAGTGTTGTGATATGTTGGGGTTATGCTAGATTGTCATCATCATGAAGAGCAAAAGGGCAGTTCAAGCACCCTAACAATAATGTTTAGGAAAGACAAACAACATTCTTGGGTTCCTTAAAGTTAAAGCATGTGAGTACATCATCAAATCCCCAAGGTCCAACAGTGGCATTTTTATGCACTTACTAAATCGCTACCACAGGTAGGATGAAGAATTCCTTAGAAGGATCAATTATGGATGAAACCTTAGGTTGTATGAACCAATATTTGAAGCAGCAATCCAAAGAATGAAAACATCCTGATTCTACTCGCACAAAGAACTTGCATCTTGCAAAAGGTGGTACCAAAGTGATGTTTATTGTGGCTAATAATATCCATTCATAATTTACCTCAGAGGCTAGATGGCCAATGCAACCTACAACTGCCACTTCTTATAACATCACCTTCAAATTCAATTCAGAAGAAAGTAACAGCATGTTCTGCCATGGAATTCCATAATCCTTCATGACAATGCACATGTCATAGAGGTGGTGTTCCAATCAGCAAAAAATTATGATCCCTGCCAGAGCACACATGTCATTAGTTCATAAGACAAGGTTTAACTTGTTCTCTTTAGTACTTTGTTTACACGTATTGTTGCAGTAGACGTTTTTCGTGTTTTTCGTTAAAATGGATAAGCTTGAATATCATGTGGTTATAAAATTCTTCGTTTTGGATGGATTAACCCCTAAGGAAATTCATCCGAAGTTGACAAAAGTGTATGGGGACTCTGCTCCTTCAATGTCAACCATTAAAAAGTGGGCAGCTGAATTTAAACATGGTCGCACATCTATCGAAGATGACCCACGTGAAGGATGGCCAAAAACCGTAACCACACCGGAAACCATCGAAAAAAGGTGCACGATATCGTTTTGGACGATAGGCAAGTATGTAAGTAAGATGGTATGTGATAAAAGAAAACTTATCCCATTATCTCCTGCTCCTACACCTGGAATTGTCTCAATCTCTTCACTGGGGAGAATGGACAATGGACTTGATGATGCAGTTCATCAATGTGCTAGTGACATCTGTGGCCAGAAATTCATCACTATCAGAGGTAAATTACTCCATCTCCATGAAGCTAAATGTGCGGCCACTAAGAAGATCACTCCCCCTCCAACTGATTTCCATGTCTTCCATCCACGAATTCTCAATATATCTAATTACCAGATTTCTGAAGAAGAATATTCACTCCTCGCCAAAGAATTGAAATTTGCCATTCTGCACATCCCCAAAAGTAAGGACTTAGAGACTTTTTCTTTGGACTGTGAGATTGTCCTACAGAGAGATAACCTCCTGTCTAAACAACTTGTAGAGGATTCGATCATTTATTCCACTTCAGAGTTAAACGCACGCCCTAAACTAGCCCCCAATCTTCAATGGATATGCACCACCCGATATATCCAGAAATCGCTCAAATCAGAAAACATCATTATTCAGAAAGCAGACAAAGAAACCTGTGTTGTGGTAATGAATAAATCAGAACACATAGCCAAATGTTTGGATTTCATCGGGAGTGAAGAAATAGAATGTGTGCCCTGCGATCCCTCTCCCGCTTACCAGAGCAAAATTAGAGAAGTCCTCTGCCATGTCACCAACATCAACAGCAGAGAAAACTACAAGTACATTGTGATGAATCCGATTGCCCCTAGGTTCTATGGCTTCCTTAAGATTCATAAACCTGATACACCGATTAGACCTGTTGTGTCATGCATCAATTCTCCCTCGTCTTCCAAACTTAATGTTTTGGTTAAGGATTTGTCTAATTTTTCTCCCAAGTTCTCCATCAAGAATTCCCTAGAGTTACCAGAGAAAATTAAATTTCTCAACATACCCAAAAATGCAATACTGGTGTCCTTTGATGTCACAAACCTATTCACTAGTGTTCCCTGCCAACATAACAAAGCGATAGACATCACCATTAAACTTCTTGGAGATGCGAATGTAGATTCTTTATGGTGCAGTGATATTTCTAAATTATTAGATGTCTGCCTCCATCAAAATTATTTTGTATACAATGATGGATACTATAAACAAAAAAGCAGTTTGGGCATGGGTTCACCTCTCATGGCTGATATCTTTATAGATAGTTTTGAAAAGTCATTATTCAGTTCAAATCCCGAGTTAGTGAAACCAATCCTCTATTGGTATAAATATGTTGATGATGTGATTTGTATATGGACTGGTGCTGAACGCACTCTGGACCAGTTTTTTAAATTTCTCAACTCTATCCACAATAAAATTTAATTCACTATGGAAAAAGGCATCAACACAGCCTCCCTTATTTAGATTTCAATATTTCCTTAGTTAATGGATGTCATGAGTTTTCCATTTATAGGAAACCGTGCCATACTGACGCCACCATCAATAGTGATTCTTTTCACCCCCTCTCCCATAAGCTGGCAGCCTATCACAGCATGGTCCATCAGCTATTACGTGTATCCCTTTCTGCAGAGTTCTCTGCAGATAAGTAGGTATCTCTGTGCAGAGTTATAATGAGGAAGTAGACATTTTGAAATATATTGCTGACGCAAATGGCTTCAATCCAGATATCGTGAACAGTATTATAAAAAATAAGAAGAAGAAAATAGCTTCCGATCAAATTTTCCAAGTATCAAAGTCTGCCAATGATAAGCAATGGTGTTCCCTCAAATTCTTGGGTAAGATGTCTTACTCCGTGGATAACAGTTTCCCTGAGCGGTTCAAATGCTCCTTCAAGACAGGTCCCAAACTGGAAGATTTATTAGTGAATTGTAAAGATCCTGTTGATGCCTGTAGCAGAAGTGGTGTATATAAACTTGAATGTGACAATTGTGATGCATTTTATATTGGCCAGACTGGAAGGTCTTTCGTCGACAGACAAAAAGAACATAAACATGCCTTCCTTTATAACAATCCCTCTGCTTCCCATTTTAGCCAGCACTTGCTTATGAAGGGGCATTCAAGTGACTTTAAAATGACAGTGCTTCACCTATGTGATAAGTGTAAGACTTGACGCCTTAGAGACTTATGAAATCGTGAAGAACTCTTCATCAAACATTGTCAACAAATTTCTGTTTCCTAACCCTTCCCCCTTATTACAAACCATTATCCCCTAACCCACCGCCTTCCCTTGTCCTTCCCATGTACAGGCCATTCCACAGAAAATCGGACAGAAATTAACCTCTATTTTTTAAAAGTTTTGAAATTTTTTGTACTAGCATACTTCGCCAAGAAACCGATAGTGACGAAGTTTTGGCTCAGTAAAAATTTTTTTCACCAACTTATTAATTTTTAAAGTTTTGTAATTTTTGCAAAAATTAGAGCTTTCTGGTCAATAAGTTGAGAAAAGTTTCGAAGGAAATGCTGGGTAAGTGGGGACTTTCTTTTGAACATCATCAAGGTATGCGTATTTGTGACTGCCAAAAGAAGACGAACAAGAAGGAGCGAGAAACAGTACCAGTACCTAAGACAAGTGGCAATGTCAGTGAAGGAAGTGTATCATCATATTTAGTGAACGTGAAAGTGATAGTGAAGTAGATATTACTGTGATTCAAGAGGCCTCTCATTAAGCCTTTGGTATATATTCATTGTCATGTTTCCTTTTTGTCACCTGAAGATGTAGCCATGCTACAAAACCATGGTTGTGTTTATGTTATAATGTGTGGTGTAGTAAAAGTTCACTCTCATGGAGCGTTTTCATTATAGTAATTAAATACCATAATTATGATAATAGTACNCAATATGGCAATCACATCTGGTAATGCATTTTTATGTAAAATAATATAGAATAGTATATACCAATATATAATAACACAGATTTTTGGAAGTTAACAAAATATGATATATTACAGAAATAAATACCTACTGAATCATTCATTTTAATAAGGTACCATTGGTGCTCAAAGGTTGGAGATTTTGGTATTGATGTCTCTGGATCACGACTAATATCAATAATTTTTTGTTAAGATAGCAATGACAGGATAAAAATGGAGCTACAAGCAAAGATGTTTCAAATGTCTCTGAGTAACTTGGTTCAATTTCTGTGTTCTTCTGTAAGGTTTTATAGTTGCATAGATCTCCTTGTATTGTTATTTTTGGGCTCATTAATTCTAAAACACGTAGAATCCTATAAACCTTCACTCTTAGAAAAAGATGTACAATTAGTAAGGTCAGTTAACCAAGGAGTAGGGTTGGGTCTTAGTTGCCATGGAGTTGGGTTTGCTCAAAAAAATTAAAGATTGTAGATAAATTTTGCTTAAGAGTCATTAAGTTACTGGAAAATACCATAGGATAAGAGAAAAGTAATTAGCAAAGCATGGAAGGCATGCAGCTCAAAGTAGTTCCCCAGTTTCCGTAAAGTGTTCCAACCAATAAACTACCGTACAATGATTAGAATGATCCAATAATCATTTTAATGTGAATTTGATCTAGATCTATAATCATCTTTAAATTATGCTACTATATTAGTTTTTTTTCAAACCAGAATATCTCATCTATGGAGAAATGATTATTACAAAAAGTAATATGGCTTTCCTTGCTCTAAAAATGCAAATATTTGGTCACTTTGATAGATGGGATCTTGAAAAATAACTATAGAAATTAATTCATCTTTACCTGCATCTCCTTCAGTCACCAATTGAACAGAATTTATATCATCATAATTCTCCAATTTTATAGGGCCATTTTCTGGTATTAGCTTATCTGTTTCATTTATCTGGATAAAAATAAAAAAATAACAAAATTAATCACATGTAGGTCTCAAGATAAAATCACAAGGATGCTCTATTCCAACTTTCCCATGGCTTTCTAATGGTCAAAAAATTCACATGCCCTACCATCAAACCAAGTAACAATTGGGTAGTAGCCTATCTAAAATACAAAACATATTCACAAAACCTTTTTACATCCCAAGTTATATCTGTGTAGATTTTCAGGAAAATTAAAAAAATATTTAAAATCTGTCCTGTGTATTTTAAATGGGGGAATACAAACAACTAGCATCAAACCTAGGGTCACTTTGGGAGAAGTCCATTCAAATTAGGTTTCAGAAGCACCTCCAGTAACTTTCTCCAAGGTTTCAAGGCAACATCATATTGAGAAGTACATACCTCAATATAATATCTAAGTTTCAAGGATTTAAGGAAAGGTGAATTTCTTTGCACGATGAAGTCATGCAACTAATCCCACAGCAATAACAAGTGTAAAAATAGTGACATGGCCGGGACTCAAACCCAGGTCTCCCACTTTCCAGGAAGGTATTCTAACCACCGAATTACCATTCTGCATCTCTTCTACACTGTTTAGGAAATGCTTTGTGAGCAAATATATTAGGGGCATAGCTAGAAATTCCTTAAAGGGGGTTCCAGAAATTTTTTACCTACCAACTGTTTGCTCTGTTTGTTCACAAATTTGTCACCATCCATTCCATTCTACTAGTTGTTTGACCTGAGGTGGGTCTGTGGGATCAGGATCCCACAGACCTCCCACTTGATATACCACCAATTTACTCTTGATTATACATGTTCCAATTATCCAGTTTGCAGATTATTTGTACTACTCCCTCCTCCTTACAACTCAATGTTTTAATGATATCATTCCAGTTGTAAATATAAATAAATGCTTTGAAATTTTGACGCACAAAAATTGCTAGTAAATTCCACCACCATTTGTCTCTTGATAAATTCATATTTACTTAAAAGTCCTATATATATAATGCTTTCACTGCCAGACCACATTTTAGTTCTTCTTCTGTTTACTTTCCCATACCCTTTATGCATCACAATAATCAAAACCATTTTCTCCTTCTAATCCAGCAAAGTTTCAAAGCAGAGCTGAACTGTTTTTAATAATACACTTCTCCATTTCAATAATATAATGGTAAGAGCTGTTTGAGGGATCAAAACCACTGTCCAAAGTTACAGCAATCTTTGTCAGCTGACATTTCATCTTAATTATATTTTGAATAGTATGTAATCCAATATCATATTCTCTTGCCAATTTAGATGGAGACTCTCCTTAGATTCTTCTATTTCATTGTCACAATAGATTGCAGTATCACAGCAATGGAAAGTACAATTTTCATTAGTTTCTCTGTAACTTGTATTTGGAAGGAATTTAGCTGCTAGAAAAATAAGAACTGCAATAAAAGACATAATGAAGAAATCAAATAAACAGCTAAAACTTACTTCCTATTTCAGAGGATCACAGTGAAAGAATATTTCTATTACACTGATAATCATTTTTATATAAATTAAAATGCTTACTTTAAATGAAACTATCAGGAAGTTTTTATTATTTTTATGATCAAGTAAGTACTTACAAATAAAATTAGAAACAATGGTCCTACGAAATTGATACAAGTGTCACAAGAAATGAAAATGTTCATAAAATCTTATTTTAGACAAAGGAAAATGGGTAAGGGTGACTTTGCGCAAGATGGTGCACACCCAGGAAAAATCCCAAGGAAGAATAGACTTGAAAAAAGTCTGACGGGACCGGGAATCGAACCAAATCGGGAATCGAATTAAATAATGGTAAGAAATATATTGAGTTATTATGATCTTACAACAGACTGTTTCTGGCTTAGGAGGACCATATGCATA
>KZ308221.1:781225-808525 GCA_000376725.2 Ladona fulva | reverse complement strand
TCCTTTTGCACAAGAAAGGAAGCAAGGAAGATTTCAAGAACTACCGCCCCATCAGCCTCCTTCCTGTTATTTACAAAACGTTCATGAGAGTAATAGCTGCACGTCTGAAGACATCCCTGGCAGCTGCCCAGCCCAGAGAACAAGCTGGATTTCGCAAGGGATTCAGCACTATGGACCACATCCACACTCTGCTAGAAATTATCAGCAAAATGAACGAATACGAGATTCCACTAGTACTCTGCTTTGTGGACTATGCTGAGGCCTTTGACTTGGTAAGTACCTCCTCCACACTCAAGGCACTGGGGAAACAAGGGATAGATACCAAGGACATCCAACTTTTACACAGCATCTACAAGGATGCCACAGCCTCTGTAATGCTGCATGAAGAAACAGAGGAATTCCGGATTGAGAAGGGAGTGAGACAAGGTGACTGCCTTACACCAATTCTTTTTACAGCCATTCTGGAAGAAGTTTTTAAAACCTTAGACTGGGAGGAAAGAGTCCTACAGATCAATGGAGAGTACATCTGTCATTTGCTTTTCGCAGATGATATAGTACTCTTACCTGCTTGTTGACTCAAAATTTATGTAAGCATTATGTAAAATACAGGTGTAACTGAAAAAAAAAACCGTTGTTTCCCTGTATTTTACGTAATTCTTACATAAATATTGGGTCAACAAGTAGGTCTGTGCTAGCTGGGTTATTTATAAGGCAGAGGGAGTGGGACAAAGTAATGGGTATCAAACCACATGTACCATTGTACAGATGAGGAATAAATAATGCATAACATAATAAATATTTGTATCATGGAGTTGGTTGAAGGAAGTTAAGGTTTCATTACCCCTTTCTTATCTGGTCTTTATTAGAAATTTATATTAACAAATTTATGATGCTAAATGGTAATCGTTCATATTTAAATCTTTGGAAGCTTAACTATTTTCTTTAATGAAAAGTGGAAACAGATTTTAACATATTTATCCTGCCTAAGAGCAATTACTTAAATGGAAATGGGAAGATAATCCCATTTACATCCATTTAATAATTATTATGGTTTAAAATTTCCTTTTAACAACTTAAGACTATGAAAATTCGTTTTGGTGAACAATCAATGAGATCATTAGAAGCAGTCCGAAAAATAGACAGATTGCTGCATAACAGGGACACTCAAACTATTTTTGTGCATGCCAAGATCTGTGCTAAGTTCTAAACATAAATTCATACTTTGACGTTATCAATAAACTTAGAGGGTTTAAATTTAAACAGAAAATAGGTTACATATTTTCTCAGAGTCTTTCTTGCTTGAAGTTTTTTTCTACTGAAATATAATGATAAGTAGCTGGAAAATATATTTCTCAATGCATTTTGCCGATAACTCTTGAAATTCCCATAAATTGGAGGTTTAAAAACACTCCATAAGCAGCATTTCAGCAAGCAGAACCTGCGCTTAGAGACGAATGGGAAGCACCAGATTACCGATTTCTGGGAAGTCCCAATGATCATTTCAGAAACAGTCTGTATCCTCAGGGGGTCTCCACAAAGGAAGTGAATAGGAGGAGTGAGTGCATAGGCTTTTATCTTTTCTGAATGTGAGGGAGGGATTAAGTGTGGGTGGGGTTTTTCCGTTGTGACTTCTGTAAGGAAGGTGAGGGCTCTTTCATTTTGGAAGGCTGTCAAGCCTTTATCTTGTGTGAAGGTGTGGGGTGGAAAAGTGGGTGGGGTTTTTTTTGTTATGATGTCTGGAAGTAGGGTGAGGGTTCTTTCCTTCCTCTCTGAGGGTAGTTGAGGAGTGTGTATAGAGGGGAGTTCAGTATAGTCATTATTCATTAGCCAGCTTCTGTTTAGGTGAATGAGGATACTTTCATAAGCATCTAGTTTGGAGTTTTTTTATACAAGTCTTTTACGTAAGATTGTCTAGATTAATTCTGTGACTGTGTTATGCCATGCTTGATTTGTTAATCTGGTTGTTTCTAACATGAGCTAAGTGTATATACGAGGGTCATCCGGAAAGTAGTACCCGTTCGTGAAATAAAGACACAAAAGTAAATATTAACAAACATAAAAAATTTTATTTGAAAGAGGATACTTTAAACTACTTCTCAACATAATCTCCAAGCAAATTAAGGCATTTGTCATAACGTGTGACAAGTTTCTGTATTCCTGCTGCATAGTCCTCCGCCGCCAGCTCATTGAGATACAGGGTCACTCCTTCTTTAAGTTCTTCATCGCTGTCAAATCTTTTCCCCGCCAAAAAGTCTTTAAGCTTTGTAAAGAGATGAAAATCTGAAGGGGCCAAGTCCGGGCTATACGGTGGATGGTCGAAAGTTTCCCATTTGAATTGCTGCAAAAGTCTTTGTGTTATCCCAGCTGCATGAGGCCTGGCATTGTCATGAACGAGAATGACACCAGTAGACAATAGACCTCGCCGCCGATTTTGTATTGCCCGCCGTAATTTCTTTAATGTTTCACAATACGCATTGGCATTAATAGTGTCTCCACGGGCCATAAAATCAATAAGCAATACACCTCGTCGATCCCAGAAAATGGTTGCCATGAGTTTCCTGGTGGACAGAACTGTCTTGAATTTTTTTGGTTTGTTTGGTGAATGAGCATGATGCCACTCCATTGACTGTCGTTTACTCTCAGGTGATGCATAACAAACCCATGTTTCGTCACCAGTAATTATGCGAGTCAAGAAAGAGTCTCCTTCATCAGAATAACGTCCCAAAAACGTCAGTGCTGCAGCCATACGCTTGGTTTTGTGCTCATCTGTAAGCATGCGAGGGACCCATCTTGCACAAATTTTTGCATAATGCAGATGGTCTTTAACAATTTCATGAACAATTGTTCGAGAAACATTGGGAAAATGCTCACAGATGTCATCAATTGTGACGCGCCGATCGTTCCTCACGAATTCGTCAACTGAGCTCACCAGTTGGTCTGTAATGACAGACGGTCTCCCCGAACGCTCATCGTCGTGTGTGTTCCCCCTCCCCATGTTGAACTTGCGACACCACCGCCGAACAGACGACTCGTCCATTACATTGTCTCCATACACCTCCTTTAATTGGCGATGAATATCACATGGGCGAACGTTTCTTGCATTGAGGAATTTAATAACTCCCTCACTTCACAACTGGCGGCGTTCTCAATTTTTTTAAACATTGTAAACAATCACAGAAACAACACAGGCAATGCTAGCGTCACGCAACTTGGCTCAGAGAAGGCAGACAAGCCACTGAAGCTATCTGACCTTGTCCAGCGGCTACTGGTGTTGTCAGCACTTCATGCGGCACTAACGGGTACTACTTTCCGGATGACCCTCGTATGTATATGCCTGGTGTTAATACGGTCTGTCAATATGTATGTGTAAACTTCCAACCTTTAACATATTTGAAGGCTTCTATCATACATCTATATATGAGGAAGTTGAGCATCCTCAGAGATATCAAATATCTATATCTTAAACCTATTTTGGCAATGAAATACATCTTCAACCCACAATTAACTCTCACACAAGCTGTTGAGTAATCTTTTTCATTGTTCCTTATTTTGAATAATTCCTCTAAATTAATACTTAATGAACAATTATTTAAGTTGAGTATCTATTTAATTATATCTTACCGCATTCTGCTCAAATTCCTGGAAGTTCCTTAACACACTAAAGGTGAGCTTACTGTCTGCAAACTGAGCTGTAATGAATGTCTCTTCATCCCCCTTTTTAATATCTGTTGTGGTGATGCAAATATATAAAGAATCATTTCAATTCAAATTATTCAATCCTTGAAATGTGATTCAAATTAAAATTCTCCAAAGAAAGGTGGGGAGCTAGGACATATTTACAAGGAATTCCAAATGAAACCAAATACACATTTATACTTTTTCTCTCTTCTTGACCCCTATTTGCCTAGATACTTATGTTTAATTCACAACCCCAAGATTACAACATCTTAATACACTAAATGCTGTGTATATTTTTGATTAAATATTTTTAAATATGTCATTCCACCAAGTATCACTGGATACCATTAATTTTATTTAAATTGTGCATTCCCAAGAAATACTACAGATTTAAATACACAGAGGGTGTGATTAAGCAATCCTTCACAAACCTAATATAAAAAAAAACAGAATATAGTCTAGCAATAGAAGAGTTAAACATCTATCTAGGATGATCTTAAAATCACTGATCACCTCTTTTAAGTTTCCATTTCCTTGTACTCAAGTTTGCATCACCTAATAATATCAGAAAAGTATGTTAATTATCTTGACCCACAAATGAAATGCTCTGTTTCTTTTTTATTTTCATTGACCCTCCTTTGCACCCCTCACAAGTAAGTTCTAGTCACATTCCTGGTAAGAAGGTAATATTTTATATTTATTTTATGTATTAATAATTACCTTAGAATTTGTTACACCAAATTTTTATTTGCTGTTTCATCATGTAATTTGTATTTTACATCAATCTTTGCAACAAAAGCAATCAATAAAGCATAATGTGTATGTGAATGAATTTCACTTTAGAAAATTTGCAGCCAACTCTCAAGCAAACTAAAATTCTATGAATGCTGATTTGTTACAACAGAGATAATCTGAATAATTGGTCTCACAAAAGAATGAAATGCTCAGAATTGAAGGGGAAATCTCATTTTGTATGACTTTTAATGCTGATAAATTTATAAGCATTCATTATGACTTTTTTTTGAAAGTTTAAGAAGGCTACAAGTAATTATTTCTCCTAGGATCAAAATATCTTGTAGTAACTCAAACTTATGATTGCTATCTTCTTAGAGCATCATTAATTATAAACCAATGCAAACCAGAAATATAATCATTACATAAAATTGAAGATACCTTTAACGCCATCAGTTACATATTCTATAATCAGTGTTCCAGCCGTCAGTGTGTCTTCCACTCCTGACTTTGTTATAGGCTGAAAATCTGGCTCATGCAGTACTTCACCACCAGATGTTAGTGTGCAACCTGCAAAGAAATGAATGCAGCCTTAATGTTATTCTGTGTGAAAGAGCTGGAAGTCAAAAATAAAAGTGACAGATCAAAGAGGTAGATCAGAGAAAAAATATTGCAAATCAAAATGCAAATCAAATTGCAAAGATAATCAATTTTTGAGATTGTTCCAGCTTTTTAATTTCATGAATATAGTATTACAGAGATAATTTAAACACATATCAAATCCAAGGTACAGAGGCTTTGTAGAGCTTAGCTTGGCTTGGTTTAGCAGTTGTTATAAATCCTCAGTTCTTTAACTGGAAACCGGATTCCTTTGGAAAGTTATTCAGATAGGTCATCAAATTCATTATCATGCTTTGTAAAAGGAAGAAGATTGTAACTTCCAACTGTCATTAAACAAGGAAACAAATTAAAACTTCTCTTACTAATGATCTTCTGGTATGGTGATGGTGTAAAATCTCTCTATAAAATTTCTTAACAGAAGGGTAACAAAACAAAACTCCCACAATCATTTTTATCATCAAAAGAAAAAAGACTAAAATTATACATAATATTTATAAGAAAGAAAAGGTAACTGAATGAAGACTTTGTTCCCTCCAATTATGTATAAAAGAATGTTGGACTAAATTCAAGAGCTCACTGACTAAATTGCTAAGAAGAAAGCTGAGTAATAACAATGGAGTTGAGACAGAGTCAGTCAAGGATATGGAATATTTGTACTTGTCTAATTAGTACAGGCTCCCATACTACACCCATTTCATTTCCACAACACTTTTCATAACTTGAATACAACCCCATCCATGATTCAAAAAGCCTATGTAAAAAGATTTTAGTTCAGTGTGGCAGTGGCATGAATTGCCACATGAAAAGAATCAAATAATTTTGACCATTTAAAAATAAAGAGAGTAGCGACAATTTTTAAAACAAAAGATTTTTTCATGAATCTGAGGGTTTTTTTAATAAGGTGTAACTGCCCATTGACTTATGTAATAGTGAATAGTAATTGTCTAAAACTAAAAACAAATAGTAGAAGTAGGTAAAGGGAGTGGTTGAGAAGGGAATGGAAAAATTCAGGCTTCCATTGGCAAGTGATTTAAAGCTAAATTCAAAATCACTGATCATCTAAACACTAGTATTTTCTCTTTGTTACAAAGTTAAATAATTTAAAGTGTATTTACCCATTAACTTCTTATAGTATTAATGCAGAAATTCACCCCTATTGTGACAGTCCATTAGTGATTATTTTATTCAGCAAGTACAGCATACTAACATTTTTTATGCAGAATAGCTTACAAACTGGAATTTCAGGAAAAACCTTAATAATATTGTTCCAGATTTGGGAGAGTAGTCACAGTGAGTGGTGAGTTTTGTTAGTTAAGTCAGAAACCACAAATGTAACACATGTTATTAGAAGAGCATACTTGTACATAAGTACATAAGCTGTACTTTAAGTCTAAAGAGACTAGAGCTAGGTCCAATAAACATTTTGTAGCACAGGTCTTGTGCAGAATAGCTACATTTGTACATTTGTATCAATGTGATTTGTAACTCATACGTTGCTTCAGGAGTTGCAATTGTTCTAACATTGAAGTCATGCTGACATGTATAACATTTATTATAAATTTAGGATGCAGATCTAGTAGATCTGCATCCTCAGTGATTAGAATAAATTCATAATCAGAGGAAAGTTTTGCATGTTATTCCTATTTAACAGTATACTGTAGATATGCAAGTAGAATTTTTGATAAACTGTTTTGTAAATAGTTTGCAAATGTTTAAAAGCCTCATGTTTGGAATTTGTTAAAATTATACTATATGATGAATTTCATTGTGACAGATGAATAAATGAAATAAAACCTAAGAGATAGTCCATGGTCAAAAGAGAAAAGAAAATTTCAGGAAATATTAGGAATCATCACAGGTGAAAGGTGGAACTAAGATATTATTTCTCTTTGATTTATACTATATTTGTAATTACAAATATCCTGAATCAATTAAGTTTCTTAAAAATTACCCACTATTACCAAGGTGAGTTAATTTGCTCAATTAGAGATTTCAAGTAGTTCAAAGAGTAGTCTGAGTACCTTGAATTAATTTTGCAAAATTTGAATTATATCATTGAAAATATGAGTTATTAATCTTAGTTACAGGCAACGAAACCTCTCATTTTTTAAGGGTGCATAGATTCAATGTACTGTAATGTTGTTGATGGACTTATGCAAGCAGATTGAATATATTTTGTATGGCATGTTATCATTGTTTCCTTTAAGATAGAAATAAAATTTGCATGTTTGCATAATTGTAAGCCTAGAATTCAATCATGATTGGCAGAGATATAACCTACCCTCTTTTGAAATACTCAGAATTTTTTCTTTTAAACAACATTTATTGAGTCACTCCTAGCTTTTTTCCATTATCAATCAACTTGCTCTTTAATAAAATGGCGTTGAAGATGTTTCAGACCTTCACTAAAAGAAATCTGAAGTACAGAGGCACCTCTTTTGATACACAATTTCTATATCCCATTCTATCTATCTTATGTTCTTCGGTATAAGTAACACAGTAATAAAACTTAAATTGACTCAGAAATCACATAAAAATCCTTGAAGAAATCAGAACCAATGAGAAAGGAAGAAAGAAGATAGCAAGAAGAAGGAAAGGATTATGGGAGGAGCTATAGCATGATGTTGTTATGATTATGTATAATAGAAGACAGAGGGGTAGCCAATGGAGTTTGGGGGTTCAAATGAACAGATAAAATCAACCACTAGAGAGGATGACTTCCCTGTTGAAAGACAGGACATTTTCATATATCCTTTGGAAAATTCCCTTTCGCCAATATGAGGATATGCAGCATTGCTATGCCCTTGGTTGCTTTTCCAAACCATTTAGGCTAATGCACCTGCAACCAAGGGGGTGAATTCTGCCTTGTAAGAGGGTCCTAGAAAATCCCAGAACAGAAGAAGCAACGTAAAATATGGTGGTATCTCAATGGGACGAAAACCCCCATTGACTCTAAATCACCCTGCATCAATCAAAATTTATTGTTTATTTATTAGCTCAAAAGTAAACATGGCTGAACCAAGTTAAAAACACTTCCACCGAGGGAGTGTTAGTCCCGCTTACATTAACTGCATCACTGTCCTATGCTCTCTTCTATTGCCTCACCTTGTCTCAATGGGGATTGTGTCTCTTATTTGTAAAAATTAACGTAAAAAAACATTAATATATCACATAACAGAACAATACCCATCATTATGTCAAAGCTGATTCCAACTCTAAGACAGAGCAAAATCTTTGCCATGAGTTTTGTACCAAGCCAGAGAATTAGGCAAAAGGTTGCTTTGTGATGTTTTCTAACATACATATCATCATTATCAGCCATTTTCAATCCAATGTCGGATGTAGGCCTCCCCAAGTGCTTTCCAATTCTCTCTATTCTGAGCTTCTCATTGCCATGTTACCCCTATGCACTTGACCATGTCTCTCTTCCATCGGTCGTTTGGTCTTCTTATTGGTCTCTTCACATCTCTTGGTGTCTAGTTCAGAACATCTGATGTCCATTGGTTGTCGTTTCTCCTTGCAACATGGCCTGCCCACATCCATTTCAGTGACCTTACATTATCTATGATGTCTATCACTCCTGTCATCTTTCCTACCCAGGTGTTGCATTTCCTGTCTCTTCTTGTGATTCCAAGCATACACCGTTCCATATTTCTTTGTGTAGTCTGATGTCGTTGGGTTACTACTGCGTTTAACACCCATTTTTCACTTCCATATGTTACAACAGGTAGAATGCATTGGTTGAAGACCTTTCTCTTCAAGTCCATTGGCATTGTTGACTTCAAAATATGGGCATTTCTTCTGAAGGCACTCCAGCCTAGTTTCATTCTTCGATTCACTTCATTAATCATGTTTTACTCTCCTCTCATAACCAGTTGTCCAAGGTATGTGTATTCTAAACAAATATCAAGGGGTATCTCTTGTAGTTGAATTGGCACTTGTGCTGTAAAAGAATTATACATTACCTTAATTTTTGATAATTTTATCTTGAGTCCTATTTCCTGCCCTGCTGCATTCAGTTCTTGAAGTTTTGATGCTAAATCTTTACTGTTGGTTGCAAAGAGATCTATATATCATCTAAATGCAGATGACTGATGTACTCTCCATTGATCCTTAGGCTTTTTTCCTCCCAGGCTAAGGTGTTAAAAACTTCTACCAGAACAGCTGTAAAAAGAATTGGTGACAGGCAGTCGCCTTGTTTCACTCCCTTTCTCAATCTGGAATTCCTTTGTTTCTTCATGCAGCATTACAGAGACTGTGGCATCCTTATAGATGCTGTATAAGAGTTGGATGTACTTGGCATCTATCCCTTGTTTCCCTAGTGCTTCCAGTATGGAGGAGGTACCTACCGAGTCAAAAGCCTGGGCATAGTCCATGAAGCAGAGTACTAGTGGTATCTCGTATTGGTTCATTCTGCTGATAATTCTTGCAGCATTCTTGCAGCATGTTGATATGGTCCATAGTGCTGAATCCCTTGTGGAGTCCAGCTTGTTCTCTGAACTGAGCAGCTGCCAGGTAGGTCTTCATACATGCAGTTATAATCCTTGTGAACGTTTTGTAAATAACAGGAAGGAGGCTGATGGGGAGGTGGTTCTTCAAATCTTCCTTCCTTCCTTTCTTGTGCAAAAGAATCCTTGCATGATTCCAGTCCTTGGGAATTCTCCCTTGCTTAAGGCAATTAGTGAATAATTGCACTAAAAGGGGAGAAATCTCTGTAACATCAAGTTTCAGATATTTTGCTAAGAAACCATCTGCTCCTGCATTTCCATCCTTCATCTTCTTGATGGCCTCGGTTACTTCTTCTGGGAGAATAGAGGGGGAGTAAAGTTTTGTGCTTTTTCTTGGTAAACCTCTTCAATATTTTCTGTCTTCTTGTATAAGTTGGTGAAGTATTCTGCTACTGTCCTCAGTATTACTTGTCAATTGGAAGTTGTTGTTCCATCTTCTTTCTGGACGGCCAAGATTTGTTTCTTCCCCATTGCTAGGCATTGTCTGACTCTCTTCATGCTCTTGATATTCTCTATAGCCTCTTGCACATTCCTTTCATTAAGATTCCTCACATCTTCCTTCATTATATTTGTATAAAAGAAAATCAGACAAATGAGTAAAATTGTAACAAGGGTATATATTTTATTATAGGCATACAAAGGATGGAAGAGTTGGCTTCTTGAATGAAACAATAATGTAGAGTAAACAGAATGTGTATCTGACAGAGTATTTATGCTCATTCCAAAGATAAGTGAGCATTACTCTGTTCAGATCATATAAGTCTATTGTTAGAAATGACGAAAGGCAACAAGTTTTTGTTTCCATAGGTTGGTAGTATGTGTTTCAAATTTTTTTTGTTGTATGTACTGGCGTCTCAATAGAGGGCCACTTGTCGGAAATAAATTTGTTCGCTGAGAATCTTCAACTGGAGTAGACATTCTTTTCCCTGCTCTTCAAACTATCCTGCTTTCGGCGATTATAAATTGTGTATCCACACGATAATACCATCGTTTTAAGATCTATGCACCAACAGTGGCAATCAGCAAAGTGAAAGTTGAGAGCTTCAATCACATTTTTGGCTCTGAACATGATAAGGAGGACTATTATAAAATCATCAATTTTAATGCTCTTGTAGGTGAGTAAGAAACAGATGATGCCGTAGCAGGAAAATATGGGCAAGAGAATGTATGAGGTCACCGCCTGGTAGATTTTGCTGAATGTACCAATATGTTTATAAGGAATAGGTATTTTAAGAAGAATCCTACAAGGAAGACATGGAGAGGTCATAAAGGAGAGAAAATGAATAAGACTACATATTGGTAACCAAAATCCACACAGCCAATAACTGTGAAGTGTTCACTTCACAGTTATTGGCTGTGTGGATTGGTGCTGAAGAGAAAACTTCAGTAGCGGAAGTGACCACAGAATAGTAAGATGCAGAATGATGATTAACATCAGATTGGAATGCAAGAAGTTGGTCTCATGCAAGAAACATGAGGTGAGTATTACAAAATAAGAAGAAAATCAGGAAACGTTCCTGCTAGAACAAAGAAATAGGATTTCAGCACTTCAAGAAGTTAACTGGAAACCAAAGACATGGAAGTCTTACACACCATAAAGACCAAAGGATAGAAAGTTCAACAAAGAACCAGGCAAATGATGAAACAACAAAAAGAACTTAAGTACACACACCATAGGAAAATAGTGAATAAGCCAAGCTATGCAAGTTTATCAGAGTGGCAATGAAGGAAGATGTGAGGAATTTCAATAAAAGAACTGTGCAAGAGGCCATAGAGAACTACATGAATATGGAAAAGGTCAGAAAACTCCATTCTCCAACAAGAAGTAATGGTGGTGATCAAAAGATGAAGAATGGAAAGGCAGGAAGAGCAGATGGAATATTAGTGGAATATCTAACTTGGTGTAACAGAGATTATGATGAGATGGTGTCACATTTTAGCACAATTTTTCTCTAATTGCATAAGACAAGGTAAAATTCCCATGCACTAGTCATGCAAGAATTGCTCGAATGCTTTTAACTCGAATGACTATGATTTCCTTTTCTGTTTGATAGAAATGCAAGGAGGAATAAGTAGTTGGCATCATAGTGCCTAAAATACTGCCCCTGCCTGTGTTACGTATTTTTAAAGGACATATATTGCAAGAAGGATGTATGCCTTTTTATGCAATAGTAGTAATTTCAAACGTGCTTCGACAGCTAAAGTCATTTCAGATGTGAGCCCCCAGCGGGATTCGAACCCGGGACAACTCTCATCAAAGTCCAAGTCGAACGCGTGATCCATGTGGATATCCGAAGGACCTCCTCATGAATTATGAAAAAGAGCCTTCCCTTGCAAATAAAATTACAACATTGGTCATGTACTTCTCCGGCTAAAAAGATAAAATAAAGGAAATAAATGTCTTATATGTTCGCTGGAGTTATCGCTATCATGTCCATGCTTTGGATCATCCTTCGCAGTCAATTCAATGTTCATATTGCAACATTATTGAAATTTAAGCCAACCTACTCAATGTAATTAATTCCATGGCCATACGATGGCAACGAATATCGTTCTTATTGTATCAAAAATGTGCATGTTTTGGCTCCGATTTGATTTGATACCACACGAGGAATGACAAAAAAATATGCGGAATTTTTTAATTTCCCGAGCTGTATAATTCCAATTGTCAAAATTTTTTTCTGTGTATTGGTACACATGCCCCTAACGTACATTGTTAAGGACAGTCATTTTGTAAGCTTATTCTATTGTTGGCAGTCAAATAGGTTACACTTGCTTAACTGTGATCGGTGATCTCATCAATGTTGCTAAAACAACGTCCTTTCAAGGTTATTTTTTAGTTTTGGAAATAGGAAGAAATCTCAGGGACCATGTCCGGTGAATATGGTGGTTGAGGCATCATAGTGGAGTTGGTTTTTGCCAAAAATTCTCGACCAAGCAGTGAGGTGTGAGCTGGTGCGTAACCGTGGTGCAATTGCCACGAATTGTTTTGTCACAGGTCCGATCGTTTTCTTCGGATTGCTTCGCGCAAACGGCATAGAACTTCCAGGTGATATTCTTTATCGACTGTGCGACCTGGAGGCAAGAACTCATGAGGCACTACGCCATAGAAATCGAAGAAAACTGTGAGCAGAACCTTCACATTCGATCCAACTTAAGGTGCTTTTTTCGGTGTTGGTTCTTCAGGAAGTTCCATTGGGATGACTGGGCCTTAGTTTCGATGTCATACCCCTACACACAGTGCCTACACCTATTTTTTGTCACCAGTTATGACCTGTTTAATAAGTTCTGGATCGTCGTTGGCATCATTCAGCAACTCTTGAGCAATGTTCATTCGGTGCTGCTTTTGTCAAAATTCAACAATTTTGGGACAAATTTTGCTGCCACCAGTTTTATGCCTAAAACATCCGTAAAAAATTGATTGAAATGAGCCAAATGATATGCCAACCTCATCAGCAACCTCTCTGATAAAGATTCGGCGATCGTCCATAATGATTTTCTTCGACGTTATCATCGGTTGTCGATATGCTGGGACGTCCAGGGCGCTCGTCATCTTCAGTGTCTTTACGACCCTCTTGAAAACGTTTTTACCACTTGTAAATACTCGTTTTATTCATTGAACATTCGCCAAAAGCAACATTTAACATTTCCAATGCGGCACAGTACTTTATTCCATTTCTAACGTAGAATTTAAAGCAAATTCTTCGTTCCACTTTTGCTGCTAGTAAAAAATCGCCGACCACAGTTAAACACGTGTAACCTTTTTAACCGCCAACAATAGACTAAGCTTTCAAAATGACTGCACTTAAAAGTGTAAGTTTGGGACATGTGTGCCAATACACAGAAGAAAAATTTTTGACAATTGTAATTTTACAGTCCTGGAAATTGAAAAATTCCGCTCTTTTTATCACACCTCGTATTTTACCTTTCGATACAACATTATCCTAGAAACCTAACTGATATCCTAAATGAATCGTCCGTATCCTCGTTGAGTCTATTTATATCTAGATGCTGATGTGTGCGCCATGTGGGACCGCATTCTATAGAATTTAAAAATAATTGGAATTAACTATAAATACGGCTTTAGTTGAAAGTAAAAGATAAATTGCCAAAAATAAGGGAGAATAAATTTGGAGGAAAATATCTGGGGTATTTGGGAAATAAATTTTGAGTATGAGATGGGAGAAGGTCAAGAGTGAGATGACCTCTTCAACTTATATCCTAACGTCGAGGACGATAGGATGAAAGTTGAAGGATATTATGCCAGGAAAATGGAAGATACGAAAGCAGTAAACAGGTGTTTCATTATTTGAAGGGAGAAGCTGATATTAGAGACAAGGAATGGCTTTATGACGGACGAAGGTATAACTAAGGGAACTTTAGGAAAGTAATAGTGAGGTAGGCTAAGGTATAAGGTATTTTATTGGCCTGTGGGAGAGGTTAGTCGAGAATCAGAAAAGGAAATGAGACTGAGTAGAGACAAAGGTAGGGTAGGTTGAATTTGAAGAAGTACAGAACTAGGGACATCAGATTTCTGGCTACTACAAATTTTAAAACCTGATAGAGCCGGTCAAAGTATTTTGGTACCCAAGGCAAGGTCTTAATGGAGCCCCTCTTCCTTAAAAATATTTTTTATGATAATATTTGTATATGATTCGCTTATTATGAATATAGATATCTAAATTCAATTTTAATTCTATGCAGAAAATTTGAAGTAAAATCGGTCCAAAAATTTTGGCTCAAAAAATATTTAAAGTTTGCCATTTTATATCTTTGGAAATAAACATAAGATAAACGCAAAACTTTGTGCTTCAAAATGCTTTCTATTAGTATGAAAATTGAGTGTAAATTTTACGCATTTAGTTACGACGCCAAAAATAGGGGATATTCAGCGGACATTTACTAAAAAATACCCTCTCAAATCTTTTAGAAAGTATTTTTAATAGAAAGAACATGATTTTTTCCCCTCTAAAATATAGGTTTGATTTCTCATCGTGGGCGCATAAGGCGAGATATTTTGTTTCAAATTTTCTGCATGGAATTCGCTCATGAAAATTTGCTTATTATTTTGTGTAATAGAGCAACAAAAGTTATGTAATAATACCAAGGTTTCTTTTCCTCAAGAGAATACTGCCTGAGATAACGTGTCACAAATTTGATAAAAACTCAATGTCATGCGGTAGAAGGCTGTGGTAGGGGGGTCAAACAAATGTCTATGTCTCAGCAAGTACTGCACCGATGGATGTAAATTTTGGCCAATGTTCATTGAGAATATGAGTAAATGTTCATACAAAATGTCATTAAAATCTGTGATGGTCGAGCAGGGACCATTTGTCTACTTGACACGGAATAACCCACACATTACGTTTTCGTCAACTTGCCCTACGTCAGGGTTGGTTCTTTTTGGAGAAATTACTAGTGTAAGTCTTGTGGGAATAGTCAATAGGCCTGTCTCATTCTGTTTGAAGATTTGGTATGGCTGGGGTGACGCCAGTAGTGAGGAAGAAGCGGATCTTAGCCATACAGAAAGGAAACGGAGCAACAATTTACAAAAGGCAAACAACTGGGAGGATAGTAATAGAATACTTCACCAACTAATACAAGAAGACAGAAAACTTTGAAAAGACAAAATAAAGTCAAACTCAGGAAATCTACCCTATATTCTCTCAAAAGAAGTTATAGCAGCGATCCAATAGAATGAGAGAGCCAAACATAGAGGAGCAGATGGAGTATTTTAGAGTATATGAAACTTGATGAAACAGAGATTGCTCTCATTACAGAGCAATTATTCACTGATTGCCCGAGACAATGGAGAAATCCCAAGAACTGGAACCATACAAGAACTGCTCTTTTGCAGAAGAAAGGAAGCAAGGAATATTTGAAGAATTATTGGCCTATTAGACTCCTTCCTGTTTTCTACAAAATGTTCATGAGGATTATAACTGCACGTCTGAAGACGACCCTGGCAGCTGCCCAGCCCAGATAACAAGCTGGATTCCGCAAGGGATTCAGCGCTATGGACCAAATCCACACGCAAGAGAAATTATCAGCAGAACAAATGAATACGAGATGCGTCGTACTCTGCTTCGTGGACTATGAGCAAGCAGCAAGCCTTTGACTCGGTAAGTACCTCATCTACACTGGAAGCTCTAGGGATCGAGGGGTACATCCAACTCTTACGCAGAAATTATGAGAACGACACAGCCTTAATAAGGTTAAGGAAAGGTTATTTTATCATTGCACGGTAAGCCATGGTTACCTTCCCGGAAAGTGGGAGACGTGGAGAAAGTTCGAGTCCGAGTCATGTCGCTTTTTTTCACACTTGTTATTCCTTGGCCACAGCCTTTGTAATGTTGCATGAAAAAAACAGAGGAATTCAAGATTGAGAAGGGAGTTCGATAAGGAGACTGCCTATCACCAATTTTATTGACAGCAGTTCTGAAACAAGTTTTTAAAACCCTAGCCGGGGAGTAGAAGGTTCTACGGATAAATGGGAAGTACATCAGTCACCTACGTTTTGCAGATCACATAGTATTCCTCACAACCGACGCAGAAGAACTAACTTCAAGTGATCAAGAATTAATCTCAGCAGAACGAAAGATAGGACTCTGGATGAACTTAATGAAAACAAAGGTAATAATTCTCTTGCAGTACAAGTACCAATAAAACATGATGAAACGTCTCTTGGTGTCTGCTCAGAGTACACCATAGCTGGTAACAATGTAGAGAAGAACAAGATTAATGCAATTAACAGAAGAGTTACACTCAACTGAAGTGACTTCGGAAGAAACCCATACATTCTTAAGTAAAAAATGCAACTGGGCCTGAAGAAGGTCTTCGACCAAATTATTCTATCAGTCTTGACATATGGAAGTGAAACTTGAATGCTAAACACAGCAAATACAACCGATTTTAGGCAAGACATTGAAGTAGGAAACGGTTTATGCTTGCTATTAAAGGAGACAGAACACGCTTCACCTGGGTGACAATGATGACAGGAGTGAAAAAAGTCATAGGTAAAGTATGATCACTGATATGGATCTGGGCAAGCCGCGTGGCAGGAAGAAACGACAACCGCTGGCCATCAGCGTTTTCAACTAGACACCAAGAGATGTGAATAGGCTATGAAGAAGACAGATGGAACATAAATTTTATTGAGTACTTTGGGATGGTAGGTAATGGGTAACAATACCAATCAATTATACAAAAAATTATCAAAATATGTACGCTCCACAAACGTCAAACGATTTGCGCCCTCTAAACGCCCCGGGCGGCTGCCCGGCTCGCACGTACCTCTGACCTGCTCTGTATCATGATACTTCCTAGGTTGTTCTCATGGGTCTGACATTTTCCGGACAATTATTTCGGACGATGTAAGATACTACTGTAATCAGATGTTCTTGTTGTCAATGAAGCACGTCATAGAAAGTGTTACATATTTCTGCGTTTCAGAGTATACTTCATTCTGCTTCATTGAATACTTTATTAATTAAATTTACGCTTTTGCGAGTAATGGTGATGCCTTTATACACCTTTTATATGTAAAATCTGTACTAGTTTGTAATATTTTGTATAATAATATATAATCGAATAAAATGAAAGAATATGCTGTTTTTATTGACTATTTATCTGCTATTTTTTATTCTATCTATATTCAACGTTTTAGGAGTTCAATACATATATGAGCTTTAATCGTGATCCAGAGTGTTAGATCCTCTTTAAGCCGAATTTTTGAGCTAATTTTAAGCTAAAATGAATGTTTGGATGTCTCGTTCATATGAAAACCGTTCCGTTTCAGGAAAGATAGGATTTACATAATTTTCGTCCAGTAATGATAGCATATATATTGGATAATTCTAAGTCTTCCGCGTCATATAAACTGCGTAACTGGGCAACTTTGACTAAATGTGTACTTTTTCTGAAAGGTTTTACTTTTGTAGAATTTTCCTCATTATTCTTAATCAAAAATGTATGAAGGAAGTCAAAGATCACCCCAGCTTATACGTTAATGGTAATTTTTTAAATTTGATTTTTTCGAGGGTAAATATCCGATGAAGTAGTCTTCAATTCATCTTAAATAACATCATCTGCCATACACCAATAGACGGTTGGCGTGTCGCACGCGTACACGTATATAATTGATGTCAGCTACACCGTGGATGTGAACAGGTATGACTGCAGAAAATAGCTCTTATCAAACTCCGTTGGAATGTATCGATAGGAGGAAAGTTATAGGGTTTAGAGATTCGATGATCTTATTCCACTATTCACGTGTATTATCTAGTTTGCTGTATCTTTTTTCTGACAGTAAATATAAATGCATGACAGTCGAATTGAGTGAAATGAGATCTTAAGGTATAACGTGATCTGGTAGAGTTGGGTGAATTAAAATAAAAATAACATTCCAAACCAACATTTCGCGAGCTGCATTCCATAGATGACAAGCAGGATCCTCACGCTCCAGTACTCCATTTTGATTTTCACGTACCACTTCTTAGTTCCACTTATCACTGGGCAAAATGCCCAAACTTATAACTCACTATCGATATCACAAGGAATATTGTGCTCAATTTGGTGCGTTCTCTCGACCAACTGAAGGTCCACTGCTCGAGATAGATTACTGCTTTGGATTGGAGAGTTCCCGCAGAAATCACCTGCTATCTTATCTTAAGGAAATAATTCGCTGCCGATCTTTGCTTTGTTCGCTCAAATCCACGAGACTTATCGAATTTTTCTTTGTTAATCTGACGAGCTTTGAAATAAGATAAGAATTATTTGTTCTTAAATATTACTCACGTGATGAAATAGGTATACTGGAATAAACAGGTATAATAGGGTGAAATAGGTATACTGGATAGTTCAATCAGAAAATTAATTTTCCAAATGAAATTCAGTGAACGAATAATATTTTTAATTGTTTCTAAGATTGATCTCTTGTGTATCGCATTTATTTAGGCTGTGCCTATATTTAAATCTATAGTATTGGGTGGGAAACTAAGGAACCGCCCCAGTCGAAATGTTACCAAATGAAAAAAGGATTCTCATTCGTCTCGCATAACGAAACATTTCGTTTTAATATTAACTTTCAATTATAAAATAAAGTCTGAATCAATAATTACTTTTCATCGCTTCTTTCTGATTTATGACACGTGGATCTCTTTCTTCTACATCAACATCTACATAAGTACCCTGCAAGCCGCCTTTCGGCGTGTGGCAGGGGGTACAAGCACCATGACTCTACTTTGCTAATCGATTGCTTTCGCGTATCGTTCGCGGAAAAAAATAATTTTTGAAACGACTTGTTCTAGCATCTATTTCTCTGATTTTCCTCGCAGTATCAGAACGGCCTATATAACATGGGGGACGCATTATGTCAGCTACATCATCTGTGAACGTACTTTCTCTAAATTTATTAAGTAGATTTATCCTTTGTTTAAGCCTTGTCTTCCAAAGATTCCCATCCCGCGTCCTGAAGCATTTGCGTAACACTCACTGACTTGTCGTAACAATTCTTTACAAAACGTATCGCCTTTCGCTGTACTTTTTCTAATTCACGAATACAACATTTTTCTGCAGGGTCCCATACACTACACGCATATTCCAGGTGAGACCTGACCAACGCAACGTAACATCTCTCACGGACTTTTTCTTCGCTCCTACCGACAATTCAAGTTTCACGAATCCAAGTTTCTTAAGCGCTCGACCACATATATTACTGACGTGAGTACCCCAGGTTAAGTTATTGGTGAGGGTTACTCCAAGGTATTTCACCGTTTCTACTGTTGATAAAGTTTTCCCTCGGAGACTGTACGAGTAATCATTGGCATTATTTTTCTTTTGGAAGAAGTTGATTACTGAACATTTATCTATATTGAGCTCTAGTTGCCAATCATCACACCATTTCATAATTTTATCTAAATCACATGATAGGGTTAATCTATCCTCTGATCTTCCTATTTCCCTATAAACTACCGTGTCGTCCGCAAATATCCTAACTTTACTATTACTGTTATTGTTGAGGTTGTTGATGTACACTAAAAATAGTAACGGTCCGATTACACTTCCTTCTGGCACGACCGAGGTCACTTTAACCGAGTTGGAACATACACCATCTGGTACTACTCGTTGTTCTCTGTCGGAGAGAAGTCCTTAATCCAGTTTATTACTTCTCCATTGATACCCGCAACTTTTAATTTGTATAATAATTTATTATGTGGAACCTTATCAAATGCTTTCCGAAAATCTAAAAATATCGCGTCGACTTGCCGTTTATTTTCGGCAGATT
The DNA here is from genome assembly GCA_000376725.2 of Ladona fulva. NCBI lineage: Eukaryota > Metazoa > Arthropoda > Insecta > Odonata > Libellulidae > Ladona > Ladona fulva. The sequence continues at coordinate 788,701 of KZ308221.1, read as the reverse complement.
TCAAGATATCGTGAATGCTTTTGGTTTTAATGAACCTACCGTTTGCTCTTTACCATGGACCTCACGCACCCACGCAGGATTTAGGGTCCTCATCTAAGTATTCGCCTAAGATCTTATTTTTGAATTGGCGGAGGGTATCTCGCATGGTTCGCTTTTTTGTAATCGCTCTTTACTTGATCGGTGTTGATACTGTTTGGATGCCTCGAGTAGGCTTTTAATTTTGAATGTAAACGCCTCTGTTTCTTAAGAACTATTCTAGTCTCTTTATTATACCACCTTGGATCATTATGTTATTACACCGGAAAATTCCTATCCCTATTTTGTGATAATGTTTACTCTTTATGTAATATTGACTACATACTGGATGTATGCTATTTATGTGTCTAAAATATAGATCTGTGTATGATTGTTTCGCTTTTTTGTAAGTTTATCTTCATTTTTAATTTTTTACTTTTGTGTTATTATATAAATGTACAGAGCGATTTTTAAATGCAAAAATGATTATGTTTATATATGTATATATTGACTGAGTATGTATGAATGGAAATCATGTTTCTTACCATCTTTTTAGTTATGACTATCGGTAGGTTTGCGCAGGTTTTTCACACCCCCCTTCTTAGTGGGTGTTTTCCTGCAGTGGATAAATTTTTTTTCCTAAGAATTTTCTTAGGTTTTTTACATCCACATCTCTTCTCATTTTTTCATGCTATCTCTTAAATTTGATTATATATATATTGTATGACGATGGGTTAGATGGAAGAGGAGACTTTTAGTCTCAATCTCGCCCGAATAAAGACGTATTATTATTATTATGTTGTTTAGAATATTTGTATCCATAAGGTCGCGCATTTCCCGTACAAACAAATTCCAAGCATCCTCGGTGTTTAGATTCATAGCGCGCGCTTCATCACGTGTATCACGAAATCCTTTAAAGTCAGCTTTCGAGTACAGAAACATTTTGCGCTTAGGTTATTGGTGCCTAACCAAGTTAATATCCAAATCTATAACAACGGCTTTGTGATCTGATAATCCATCGCAGACAGATGTATCTATTATTCGCTCGGGCGTATTTGTAAAAATGAGATCTAATATACTTATTTCCCTGATAGGCTCCTTAACTATTTGATGTGACGAATTTTTTTGCGTTATGTTTAACAAACTTCTACACGAGTCACTATCTCTAGCTCTTTTCTTAACTAAGTTATTTAACCAGTCGATATCAGGGAGAATGAAATCCCTTCCAATTAAAGTTATGCTATTATTACTTTTACACGAATAAAAACTTATTTCTTCGTTAAGGCAACGCATAACCTGACGTGTTGAGTTGGGTGGCCGGTAGAAGACGCATACATTTATATTCGGCTTATTTGACTGCCTAATCGTCCACCAGACGCTCTCGATGTTCCCATTTAAAAACGTATGTGAGCTACTCCGAAGTAAACTTTTGACCGCTATGAATACTCCGCCACCTATTTTATCCTGACTATCTTTATGATAGATCTTGAAATCTTTTGGGAATACTTCGTAGTCGCTAATTTCATCTGTTAGCCAGCTTTCTGTACCTATGATTATATCTGAATTGTTACTTCGGACAAAATGCTCTAGATCGGCTACTTTATTTTTGATGCTCCTACAATTTATAACCGCAATCGATAAGTTATTTACGTAGGGTGAAGCCCTTGCGAATCATATACTCTATTTACAGGACAATTAACGGTATTCGGTATTATTTCCGCATTGATTCGCATCTGAAGATTCGCTGAAGTTAGGAGCATTCCCGCTATTTGAATTAACCTTTGTCCTAAAAAATACCTGCAATGCTCATACATCCTGTGAGCTACCCCGCTCGCCGACTCAGCAGTATAGTGGACCCCAGAGCTGTTTAAAGCGAGGGGGTACGATCGGAGGGTCGGCCGAAGGTCCACAAAGTCCGCTCCCATGTCCCGACAGAACTCCCATAGCCTCGCGTTCAGACCATCAATTTTTCTCCCAACTCGATGGCCACAGTCGATCCGCGGGACAATGCTGCAGATGGAAAGCTGCACATCGATGCCAAGCGACCCCCGCACGCGCTCGACCTCAGAATTCAGGTCCTTAAAAGAACCCAGAATATCCTCGGGAGCGCGGTGAGAGGCATCGTTGACCCCGACATAGGCCACCACCCGCAGCCGAGAGCAACCCGTGTCCCTGGCCGCCTCAACTACCGCACCCGTGACGTGGGCCATACGCCCTGAGGGATTCACCAAGACCTCATGCCACCTCCCTCCCTCTCCACCTTAGTCCGCAAAGTAGCCACTATACGCTTAACGTTAGAGCTCCCTATGAGTACAACCCCCCCGCACCGACTTCCCTTAGGCGCAGCTACTCTGGAGGGCAGAGCGGCAGGCATGGTCGCCCGAACGGGCTCATCAGCACTTTGCAGCGCCGAGAACCTATTGCGGACAGGAAGTGGGTTCTGCGTCACCTTCCCAGCAATCCTACAAGCCCACGCTGCTCCTCCACTCCTCGTAGCCAACCTCCACTCGGGCTCCAGATTAGACTCCAGAATAAACCCTTAAAGAGCGGCGTCAGGAAAGTACTACCTTACACAATTTTAAAAATTAAGGGTTTCTAAGGTTTAGGAACTGCAGAGGTCTTACATTCGGAAAGGTCTTCAAAACTTGGTGTTTCCATTGATAGGTTGTGGTATGAAACAAAGTTTATGGGAAAACCTTAAGAGGAAATAAACAAGCAGAAGGTTATTTTGCTGAATCGGCCGAAATAACTACATAAATACATCGACACTGGTTACAACGTCATAATATTTGAAAACTGAGAATAATACATCAAATTCTAACACTATCTCTTATTTCTTAAATTCAGGTTTGTTTGTAATTAAGAGTTACCTAATACCTTGTCAATTTATTCCTTTCAGGTTCACTGTCATAGTACTTTTGCAGTCATGCTTAGTTAACAAAAATTTTTGAGGGATCCGTAATTTTGAAAAACTCCGGTCTTTTCAGGAGTTTATCAAAACATTACAGACCCCTGGTTCCCCAGGGTATTTCAGTTAAAACTCGATATATTTTTATTTTTATGCGCTCGCGGTTTGATACCCTTTGCAATTTCTACCCAATGTCGAAGCGGATTTGAATCACATGATGAACTGAGAACATAGAGGATAAAAATGTACCCCTATGAGAAACCTTTCATGGTTTTAAATTATGGTCATGAACCCTAAAAAGTATTCAGAGCTTGGGTTATTTCAAATTTTAAAAAATATTCTGGAAACTTTCTAATCTTAGGTTAATCAGGGAAGTCATAAAAACTATTGCTCCGATTGAAACCCGATACGTTTTTAATGTAAAAATATGTAATGCTTAAATTGTGTTGTGCATCATTTTCTATCCAGCCGAGAACTTGAGAAAATTATTGTTATTATTGCTAAAAGCCCAACTTTATAGACTTAAGTCTCCTTTTACTGTCATTCTTTTTGACTAGATTTTTTAATTTGAGATTACTTTCATAGAATGCTATGAGATAAAACCTGTCGATTAATCATAAAAAGCCTTTCTGTGTCTTTATCAGTACATCTCTTCTATAACTAAGAGAAAATGAGCGATTTCTGATTGCTTTGAGTCTTATCTCTCTTATCTTTGGCTTTCATGGGGAAAAGAATTTGTAATGGTCATTATTTTTATATGATGATGCGTTTCGAAGAATTCTTTTTCGATGCGACTGCAGATATTCAATGCCTTGAGAGATATATTCAATCCAATGTTAAATTCAACCCTTAGGGAAACATATTACCATTCTCCGGGAGCTTGGGAAGATTTATTAAAAGTATCTCATGAGAGGACTTATTGATGCGATTATTGGAAGAACAGATGACGGTCGCTCGCCAAGGTGACAGTTGATACAGATTGAACTATCTATCAGAATCACAATTGCTGAACAATAGATCAATGAACGCTAAGAATTCGCAGACAAAGCGATGAAAGAATTGATCAATAAATGTGCCGTTACTTTACCTTGGCTCTCATTGAATAATATAATTATTTCCCAATTCATTTTAAATTAAATGATTTCTTATCAGATATATAAATATGTTTCTCATATATGTATTAAGATATGGGTTCCGAACTGAGAAAATGAAAATAGACGTTTACCTGTACCACATAACGTTTTATTTAGCGACCTAGGTTTCGACGCGTCGCGACGCGTCGAAACCTAGGTCGCTAAATAAAACGTTATGTGGTACAGGTAAACGTCTATTTTCATTTTCTCAGTTCGGAACCCATATCTTAATACATATATGAGAAACATATTTATATATCTGATAAGAAATCATTTAATTTAAAATGAATTGGGAAATAATTATATTATTCAATGAGAGCCAAGGTAAAGTAACGGCACATTTATTGATCAATTCTTTCATCGCTTTGTCTGCGAATTCTTAGCGTTCATTGATCTATTGTTCAGCAATTGTGATTCTGATAGATAGTTCAATCTGTATCAACTGTCACCTTGGCGAGCGACCGTCATCTGTTCTTCCAATAATCGCATCAATAAGTCCTCTCATGAGATACTTTTAATAAATCTTCCCAAGCTCCCGGAGAATGGTAATATGTTTCCCTAAGGGTTGAATTTAACATTGGATTGAATATATCTCTCAAGGCATTGAATATCTGCAGTCGCATCGAAAAAGAATTCTTCGAAACGCATCATCATATAAAAATAATGACCATTACAAATTCTTTTCCCCATGAAAGCCAAAGATAAGAGAGATAAGACTCAAAGCAATCAGAAATCGCTCATTTTCTCTTAGTTATAGAAGAGATGTACTGATAAAGACACAGAAAGGCTTTTTATGATTAATCGACAGGTTTTATCTCATAGCATTCTATGAAAGTAATCTCAAATTAAAAAATCTAGTCAAAAAGAATGACAGTAAAAGGAGACTTAAGTCTATAAAGTTGGGCTTTTAGCAATAATAACAATAATTTTCTCAAGTTCTCGGCTGGATAGAAAATGATGCACAACACAATTTAAGCATTACATATTTTTACATTAAAAACGTATCGGGTTTCAATCGGAGCAATAGTTTTTATGACTTCCCTGATTAACCTAAGATTAGAAAGTTTCCAGAATATTTTTTAAAATTTGAAATAACCCAAGCTCTGAATACTTTTTAGGGTTCATGACCATAATTTAAAACCATGAAAGGTTTCTCATAGGGGTACATTTTTATCCTCTATGTTCTCAGTTCATCATGTGATTCAAATCCGCTTCGACATTGGGTAGAAATTGCAAAGGGTATCAAACCGCGAGCGCATAAAAATAAAAATATATCGAGTTTTAACTGAAATACCCTGGGGAACCAGGGGTCTGTAATGTTTTGATAAACTCCTGAAAAGACCGGAGTTTTTCAAAATTACGGATCCCTCAAAAATTTTTGTTAACTAAGCATGACTGCAAAAGTACTATGACAGTGAACCTGAAAGGAATAAATTGACAAGGTATTAGGTAACTCTTAATTACAAACAAACCTGAATTTAAGAAATAAGAGATAGTGTTAGAATTTGATGTATTATTCTCAGTTTTCAAATATTATGACGTTGTAACCAGTGTCGATGTATTTATGTAGTTATTTCGGCCGATTCAGCAAAATAACCTTCTGCTTGTTTATTTCCTCTTAAGGTTTTCCCATAAACTTTGTTTCATACCACAACCTATCAATGGAAACACCAAGTTTTGAAGACCTTTCCGAATGTAAGACCTCTGCAGTTCCTAAACCTTAGAAACCCTTAATTTTTAAAATTGTGTAAGGTAGTACTTTCCTGACGCCGCTCTTTAAGGGTTTATTCTGGAGTCTAATCTGGAGCCCGAGTGGAGGTTGGCTACGAGGAGTGGAGGAGCAGCGTGGGCTTGTAGGATTGCTGGGAAGGTGACGCAGAACCCACTTCCTGTCCGCAATAGGTTCTCGGCGCTGCAAAGTGCTGATGAGCCTGCCGCTCTGCCCTCCAGAGTAGCTGCGCCTAAGGGAAGTCGGTGCGGGGGGGTTGTACTCATAGGGAGCTCTAACGTTAAGCGTATAGTGGCTACTTTGCGGACTAAGGTGGAGAGGGAGGGAGGTGGCATGAGGTCTTGGTGAATCCCTCAGGGCGTATGGCCCACGTCACGGGTGCGGTAGTTGAGGCGGCCAGGGACACGGGTTGCTCTCGGCTGCGGGTGGTGGCCTATGTCGGGGTCAACGATGCCTCTCACCGCGCTCCCGAGGATATTCTGGGTTCTTTTAAGGACCTGAATTCTGAGGTTGAGCGCGTGCGGGGGTCGCTTGGCATCGATGTGCAGCTTTCCATCTGCAGCATTGTCCCGCGGATCGACTGTGGCCATCGAGTTGGGAGAAAAATTGATGGTCTGAACGCGAGGCTATGGGAGTTCTGTCGGGACATGGGAGCGGACTTTGTGGACCTTCGGCCGACCCTCCGATCGTACCCCCTCGCTTTAAACAGCTCTGGGGTCCACTATACTGCTGAGTCGGCGAGCGGGGTAGCTCACAGGATGTATGAGCATTGCAGGTATTTTTTAGGACAAAGGTTAATTCAAATAGCGGGAATGCTCCTAACTTCAGCGAATCTTCAGATGCGAATCAATGCGGAAATAATACCGAATACCGTTAATTGTCCTGTAAATAGAGTATATGATTCGCAAGGGCTTCACCCTACGTAAATAACTTATCGATTGCGGTTATAAATTGTAGGAGCATCAAAAATAAAGTAGCCGATCTAGAGCATTTTGTCCGAAGTAACAATTCAGATATAATCATAGGTACAGAAAGCTGGCTAACAGATGAAATTAGCGACTACGAAGTATTCCCAAAAGATTTCAAGATCTATCATAAAGATAGTCAGGATAAAATAGGTGGCGGAGTATTCATAGCGGTCAAAAGTTTACTTCGGAGTAGCTCACATACGTTTTTAAATGGGAACATCGAGAGCGTCTGGTGGACGATTAGGCAGTCAAATAAGCCGAATATAAATGTATGCGTCTTCTACCGGCCACCCAACTCAACACGTCAGGTTATGCGTTGCCTTAACGAAGAAATAAGTTTTTATTCGTGTAAAAGTAATAATAGCATAACTTTAATTGGAAGGGATTTCATTCTCCCTGATATCGACTGGTTAAATAACTTAGTTAAGAAAAGAGCTAGAGATAGTGACTCGTGTAGAAGTTTGTTAAACATAACGCAAAAAAATTCGTCACATCAAATAGTTAAGGAGCCTATCAGGGAAATAAGTATATTAGATCTCATTTTTACAAATACGCCCGAGCGAATAATAGATACATCTGTCTGCGATGGATTATCAGATCACAAAGCCGTTGTTATAGATTTGGATATTAACTTGGTTAGGCACCAATAACCTAAGCGCAAAATGTTTCTGTACTCGAAAGCTGACTTTAAAGGATTTCGTGATACACTTACAACTAATTTTC
>KZ308221.1:746360-769253 GCA_000376725.2 Ladona fulva | reverse complement strand
GAAAGACAACTGGTTGGGGTAATTAAGAAAAGGAAGAAGAATTGGCTCGGTCATTGTATGAGGAATGAGTGTTTAATGAAGACTGTAATGGAGGGCACGATAAAAGGGAAAAGAGGACGAGGAAGGAAGAGACATACAATGTTAGATATAATTAAGATTAAAGGGAAATATAGTGAAACCAAAAGATTAGCAGAAGACAGGGAAGCATGGAGGTTACCATGAGAGAAACTGCCAGAAGGCAGAAGAACCAATGATGATGATGATGTGGTTGTTGAAATAAAACCTAATTCAATTCATATCTAGATGGTTATAACATGGCAGAGAAGAAAAAATTAATTGCTACCCTATTTTTTCTTAGGTGCAAAGGAAATGAAATCGTCATCTCTTCGGGGGAGAATGGCAGTAAATGCGATAAAAAGTAAAAGGGTAGCGGAATTCCTGGAAAGGATGTAGACTATGGGAAGGTAAAGGGTTGATTTCCACCTTCGGAGTTATCAGAAAAATTTCTCGAAAGTATCACTTTCCTATTCGATTACGATATTATTTAACTTTGATTAAATTGCACTATGCTGTGCGGAGTTACTTTTGCTTTACGGTAAAACTATTAAAAATTAATTTTTGTCAACTTTTTTTTTCTATGCAAAAGTTGCAACAGCGCGCGCCGATCTCCCGTATGAAATGCACGGGGCCATAAGATTTCCATTGTGTCTTCATGACGTTGGACAGAGAATAGTACAGCATCATCTAGGAATTCTGTTGCAATCGAACTATTGTCCAAATAAAATGTCTTAATATATATGATATCGTGCCAATGAAATTTTAAATAAGTTTTAAGTAAATAAGTTAGCGTGGATATTGGATTCAGTTTCATAACATAATGTGGTATTTAAGAGGTTTAATTTTTTCAACAATAAACTTGAAAAACTGATAAAATCATGGCGATGCACCGAATTTGTCATTAAAATGACCGTTTCGATAGTAATGAAAGTGATCTCTTGAAAACTGAGAAAATTGATTATCACTTCTTTCAGATTAGATATGAAATATCAAAGAATCTCTTTTAGACTGAGGGAAACAATCGTCCATTTCTTTAAGCGTTACGAAATAGGACAATCCATCAAATTTCAGAAGACTCTTTTCAAGCCAAGTAGGAAGAGTTCTTCCAGAAGAAAAAGAATGGAATTCATAAGCAGATATTTTTGTCACAAATCAAATCTGGCAGCCGCAAACTCTTGGCCATCTCGTTCTTTGATGAAGGATGCGGCAGGGCGTGTTCATTTCGATTTCATATCTTCGATCTCACTCCTGAGATTTTTAAGTGCTCTTGATGAGCCAGATTAGATAGCGTTATTTGGAAATAACCTTTATCTAAACTCTTGCAGAGACAGTGTCTGTTTTCCGAAGACGCTCACTCTTCGAGAGGATGGAGGCAATTGTGAATATAAATTGTAAATGTGTCAGGTCAATGCCTCATCACTGACTATTTGAGATTGTGTAAAGTATATTATGTCATCTGGTTATGAACTTCAGCTCCAATTTGTGACTAATTCTCAAATTAATGTTTATATAAGGAGATTCCGACTAATGATGCGATTTTTCTTGACGAAATGTCATCTTAAATATGTCTGAGTATGTCCTTGAAGGACAAACGACTGAAATCAAATACACAACGAGCGATTATCATCGAGAGATAAGCAATCAATGGCAGAACAAGTCGAACTCTGGCTAAAGGGTCGATTCACAATGACTGTGCATTTACTTTGACAGAACAGAAACACAAAATAGAATATAAGCCAAAGGATTAAGATTCGTCCGTAAGGCGATACAAACTCGCTGTTTGTCCATCTCTCAAATATTCATCTCTCTTTTACTTTTGCATTTTGGCTAATTATGGGATTAACGTTGAAACTTTCGTTATTTATTAATCTTGAAAGAGTTTTAAACCCGTTTAAGCTCAATAGGTTATCGATTAGAAAAATACAAGTTTGTTCCTTTTAGAATAAAAGTCGCAATAAGAATTAAATTAGACGCTAACTTTTATTTTCAAATTCTTGCCCATATAAAATTTCGGATAAAGGAAATGATCGCTGAAATTGCGTTTAACTAAAGCTAGAAGTTAAGTATTATGTCTTTCACCAGGTCCTTTCACGATGCAGTTAAATTTACTCATAAATCGAGTTAAATTTACTTTTATTTTTAAAATTTCGTGATTCTTTACAATACTGAAAAAGTAGAATCAAGGAAGTTCATCAGCCGATTTGAACTTGTAATGGAGAAAGTTTAATGCTGTGGAATGGTGAGGCTGCGGAGATTTTCTCCACAAAAGTTCAGCTCAACTTATTTTGCGAAAATTCTGCGAACGGATAAATCGATAATACGTCACATGATTTAGCACACGATACCTATTTTTCTCAGCTATTGCAAATAGAAGAGCTATTATGTTGGAAAATTTATGAGCCGAGTAAATCATTAATAACTTTAGATAAGAGAAAAGGATGTTATTTTACTTAAGGCTACATCATGAATGTGTCACTTTTCGCTAAAACACAATTTGCAGATGGAACTAGATACGGATGAAATGGGTGAAATCCACTACAATAAATTAATTTCTTGTGTGGTGAACTTGCAATGCTCGAGTGTGCTACGTGTATGAACGAATGGCGTAACAAAGCCGCGCTGTAGGGAGCGATCAGTGTTTTTATCGCCCCAACCCAACTACACTCAATTATACACAGCAGACCGACACAGCGGCGTGTTGCATCGGTAAACTCACTGATCGCTACCGACAGCACGACTTTGTTACGCCATTCATTCTTACACCTACCACGTAGCAAAACTTGAGCATTTAAACCACTACACAAGGAAACACGCTGCAGTGGATTCCACCCGTTTCTTCGGCATCTATGTAGTTCCATATGACTGTTACGTGAACCCTTTAACCTACGAGTATTTCACCATTGTCAATCGCGCATTGATAACTTAACAAATGAAATCTCGAATAACCTAGCTTATATTTCCCTTATTTTCCAGCAGAATCTGATTGGCACATGAATGCATAACGTCCACTATCGAGAATATAATTTCTCTTACCACCACTCGATCTAAGTTTCATTGTTCCGAAAATAGATTACCCTCATTCTTCTGATTAAATCAGAGCTGGCGCGAGACATATTTTCGTCCCGGGTTAGGAGGCATTTTCGGTCACGTTCCTTTTGGATATTAAAAATAATTTTTTTTACTATCTGTACCGACCGATGTTTATTTGTTGTATCTTGTTGTGGTAAAGCATGTTTACCAACAACTAGATACAATAAAGTTTCATATAAAACTTGAGAATGTCAATCAGTACGGTGTATTTCAATCGGTAAGGTGTATTCAAACTCTAATAAAAACCCTTTCAGTTTCCTTACATTGATATGATGTTCTATTAAATCCCAAAGATGAGTTAAAAGAAGAATAAAACCATCAATTGCTTCTACGATATCTCGATAAATTAAACGTTTTCATTTTTTAGTCCAGGATAAAGGAAATGTATTTTCCATTTACTCTTTGCTCAGAGTTGCTCATTTCAGGGATGACATGAAAGCCCCTAAGGTATTAGTGATGCTGAATTCATACAGATCATGACCTTATTAAATGCTATCAAATTTATTATCCATAAGGCCATTGTAGTAAGAAAAAGAATGTTGGAACACGGCTGTCAATTAATTAGAGGTTTACAAACACTCCGTAAACCGTATTTCGGCAAGCGGAACTCGCGCTAAGAGACAAACGGGATGCTTCGGATTACCGATTTCGCTGCATTTGTGCGACTTCCCAGCTATCTGACTCACAATCAGTGAGGAAAGAAAAAGGAAAACTATCTCACTCCTCAACTAACCTAATACGCCTCATTCCCTCTCAAGGGCTTAAGGTAGTTAATAGTGGATGGGTTAAAGATCAAACAACACTTTAGGTTTACTTAAAATCAACGAATTCCAGTTTTAAACTATAACAATCAGCAAAGAAAACGTTGATATAATAAAATAATTCTTTGCAGCCTTGCTGAAGAATATGTTTTCTTTGAAGTCAATTGAAAACTGTAGCTAAATAACCAAAAGAAGCCAAAAAATTTTATTCACTACTTCAGAACGCTGAACCTTGCATATAGCCTGACTGGCAAGTGACTGTTCTCACTGTGTAGGGCAAAATACATGGGGATTGATTTTTCATTAGAAAGCATACTGACTAGGGATCGTTAAGACAGACTGTCGCATCACAGCTCATTGACCATTATTTTTTGAGATGCAGTGTTTTCTGGAAGATTGCTAAGAAACCTTCATTCTAAACTTGTTCTCAATTAAGTGAATTGCTAAAAGCCAAAATCAGCATGCAAGGAAGGAAGAAAGAGAATCTCTCTTAGGAAAGTGGACATCTTGCCTCATTCAAGGACCAAACATAAAGTGAAATCGAATAGCTAGAAGCCACTGCAGTGTTGAAGTTGAGATCTTCAAGTAGTAAAATTTTGGAATAATTCAACTTAAAAAAGATATAAATACAAAGACTACAATGAAAATTCTGTCAAATATTATGATGAATTTCCTCCCAAAACACAATCCTGTTACTGATAATAAAATTGCTTTTTGAAAGCCAAAATTTGCTAAAGGAGATCCATTATGATGTAAACTAGACAAATAATGTATAACTAATCAGAATTGAAATTCAAAAATCGTGACATATTATTCAAACAATAGGAGTTGCAAGGGAAAATCAAAAAATAAACAATAAAATTCTATTTCTTCCTAAATGGAAGAACTTTCTCCAGTTACTGAAACTCTCTCCTTTATCTTTATTTGTTGGAGTAAATATGAAAAAAATATGACAAAGTTTTGAGAGCTTTGATATAAAAAATAATACGACAAGTGGGTATTAGAGGATGCAAGATTTCTTGATTTTTCTCAAAGTTTGAATAAGTGTTTTTAGAAACAGAGTCATGCATTTAATAAATGTCTGTAATAATTGATAAAAAGAAATATTTGAGAGGCAAAGAAAGACATGAATCAAAAGTTTAGATATTTTCGATTAGCTTTGTCACAAGATCAAAGATTCACTGCATGCCTACAGGACTTGGCTAGACATCAATACAGTGTGCTGCAAACACTGAAATACCAGCCATATCCCTCTTATATTCAAGACTTAAAAGCTTGGGTTACATTTACAAGTGGAATATAGAAAATCTGCTCCTACAATTTTCTGGAGTGCAGTTAAAAAAGCTCAATCTATAATATGAACCAGTATTTAACTCATTATTTTCCTGGTAAAAGAAAATCATTATCCTCTAGAACAGGGTTTCCCAAAGTGTGTTCCGCAGAACACTGGTGTTCCACGAAGAGTTTTTAAGTTTTCTGTGGAATCTTACGAAGAATGATAATTCTTGTATTAATTTCAGTTTTGAATTAAGAAAAAGTAACCTAGGTATTCTGCTGAAATCGTAGAATTGATAAAGTGTTCCGCCGGAGGAAAAGTTTGGGAAACTCTGCTCTAGAACATCATGTGATTCATCTCCAAAAACTGAATTTAGAGGAAAGATTTCTAGGCTAACAAAACCCAAAATACATGTTCAATTAGTTGGCAGCAGATCATCATTCCTTATGCATATATTCATCCACCATACTATGTATAGTCCTTTAAAATAAAAAGGAGTTAAACATAATATAGGCATTTGGCCAAAAATAAATGTTGTAAGAAATACAGCATGTAATATTTAATGCTATGATAAAAGGCACAATCATTGAAATGTTAAATAATTGTTATTACATAGATTAATGTGGGATTCAGTTGATCTCTGCCGTCATCCCTTATGATAATGTTTTGCTAACATTCCAGCAAGCTTGAATGCATATCTAACATCATCATATGAGAAAAACCAAATGGGAGAGAACCTGGGAATCCTGCAGAGAGCAGGTAAAATCATTAATGCATATAGGAAGCCATCATCTACAACTTTTTTGCTTGATGTAAAACAACTCTATTGGATAAGAGAGTAATTGATTACTCCTAACTTTATCATCAATGTTTAATGATATGAAAATTGAATTGTTGCAGTTCTCATGGCAATCCATCCTCTCTGCTCCATTCCATCCGAGTTATCTATTTATAAAAGTTGACTTTAACTACTATTGCTACCAATGATCACAGCATTATCGGAGATGATTAATGACTATCTAAATACCGTATTTTCTGGTAAATAACATGCACCTACTAGATAACACACATTTTAAAAATCTCTTCACTGTGATAATGTATAGATAACACGCATTTAAAAAATTTCTTCTCTGATAAATGTATTGATAACACGCATTTAAAAATTGTTATTATGTTGACGAGAATGTTTTTCACTACTGTAATATTTATGATATTTACTCTTGTATTTCAAATGGAATTATTTGATTATGTTAACATTTACAATATGTTGGTGGAAATAAAATTGCCCTAGTACGTATATACTCTGTGACTTCCGCAACATATGACATGAGTTGTTTAGTCATTAGTTTCCGAGTTCAATATACAATGAAACACGATTTTCCGTTGTATATCATGCACTATTATTTTTATAATTTTTCTATATTTTTTGTATAGATAACACACGGGTTATCTACCAGAAAATATGGTACTTATTTAACGTCAATTCAGCAATTAACCCATTAGAGCATAGTATGTTAAGACCCCATTAATTGAGTCTAAATACAGCATTAATTTTTTATGGAGGTACATATATTATTTATTGAAGACATAAACCAAAATTGTAAGACTTGACTTCTCTCTTTCTGCAAATTTTGGTAGAAAGAACTACATAGACAGGGATATGATCAATTATTCAACATGATAAATTAATTAATTGATGGAAATGCAGAGTAACAGATATAAATACATTTAGAATGATTTACCTCCAGCATATCAATCTTTTGATCTATTTTGAAGGAAAGATCCAAAGCTCAATTCATGCTGGTGATCCTGAAGCTCAACTGGCATAAAAAAATTGGGAACTTCCTGAGATAAGAGTTAGAAAATCAGACTAGAAAAGCAAACTGTCCTCTTTGAAGTCTATGAGCTGACTAGGTGATTTACCATACAAAGCTTTGCATTAGAAAGTTTTCCAACAATGAAACTTGCCAAGGGAAGATTTTATTTTAATTCAAGACATTTTACAAACACTTGAATGAATTTAATTTACTTTTTCCTAATATCTCATTAAAAAACCTTTAATGATATCAATCTCCATTCAAATTTTCTTTCTTACAAGACACCTTATAAAATCATATAAAAATTAAAACAGAAAGAATAAAAACAGTAATTAGAAATTCAAGGCTCAATAAACTACCTATTCAGTTACAAAAGTCTCATAAAAAGGAAATTCCAAAAAATAAAGTAAAACTTACAATAAAACTGAAATATAATATATAAATAAATAGTGAAATAAAAAATTTCAATAGTTTCCAACTCCAATTCCAACAGAAGTTTCCAATAACAGTAATCTCATTTTCAAGTCTCCAATAATTAGTAATTACAACAAAGTTACACAACATTAGACCTAACAATTTTTTTAAACATATAATTATAAGTATTAAGAAAATCAGTGCTATTGCAGAGCTTGTTTGAATCTCTCAGTATACAGTACAGAGGTAAATAAAAAGTATAGTTTCTTAATAAATAGGGGATACTAAAAATATGAGGGTTTCTAGTGATAACTGCCAGACAATTAAAATTTACTAAAGAAAGCAGTTAAGAGCATTTTATATTACCATCTAAGATGTAATATAAAAATAATAACCCTAAATGATTCCTCCTAGAAGAAAGAAGTGGTAAGCTCAAACAACTCATTAGACCATCATAATTAACACTTTCCTTTCTCAATTTGAATTTAAATACAAGAATCCCAAGAAATTTCCTCTAAATCTTCTCCTGTTGAAGTTCATATTTTGCATAATATGGAATCCAAATTATTGAAGAATATTCTAAAATAGATTTCACGAATGATATGTATAAGAGCTTAAGACAGTTAATATCACAGAAGTCCCTAGTCACACGAAAGATGAAACCAAGCCTCTTACAGGCCTTTGTGGCTATAAAATAATGTGTAAATGAAAGCGCATTTTATCATCAAAAAGCACCTCTAAGTCTGAAATATGTTGGACTCTATTTAGAATACTATTTCATAGAAAATAATAGTTTTCATTTTATAATAAGTAACTACACTCCCTTTTTCAACATTCAAGTCCATGAGGTTCAAACTGCACCAGTAAGCAAGACTATTTAAACAATATTGTAGTTCTATGCCATTACTGAAGTTGTCAATAGGATGAAAAATCTTTAAATCATCTGCATACAACAAGTAATCAATCAACAGGATTTTATTAACAAATAAAAGAAAAGTGGACCTAAGAGTGACCCTTGAGGAATGCCTGATGTAGCAGCAAAGGTATACAAAGTGGAGTCAACCACTTTAACTAATCATTTTTTGTTTGCTAGGTAATTTTTAATCAGGGTCAAATTATTCCCAAATATACCATAAGCCTCTTAGACGAGAATTGTGTGATGGTTGTCTTAATCAAAAGCTTTGGAAAATTCAGTAGAAACTGTACCAACTTGACTATGCTGTTCCAGAGATATAAAATTATGAAATAACAGAAGATTAGTAGTAGTGGACTTGCCATTAGAAAAACCATGTTGCCCATTGATTAGAATGCTGTTCACAGCAGGAGACAGTTTATCAAGAAAACTACTCTCAAAAACTTAACCCAGGACTGATTGAATTACAATTGACCTATAATTAAATATATCATGTCCATCGCCACTCTTGAAAACAGGAATAACATATGCAGTCTTAAAACAATCTGGAAAGACAGCATATTCGCAGGATTTATTAAATGGTATACAAAAGTGTACAACAGTACTTCCCAAATAGTTAAATGAGATAAATTATGAGGACCAGGTCTTTTATGTACACTTTGATGTACTACATCAAGAGAATTTACTTTCAACGATCTCTTTTGTGGCAATTTTCATGTTTACATCAATGGATGACTTAAAATCATAACGACACATAAAATGGGGAGTATAGTTTTTATATACTATTGAAAAATAATTAGCAAATAGATTACAAATATCCTGTACATTGTTGTGATATATGCCATTATAATGTATTTCATTGAAATGTTGTTGTTTTGCAGTATTTTTTCCGTCTTCACTGTTAAGTCTCCAAGACAGAATTTCGAGTTCTCGAAACATTACAAGTAGCGTTTTCTAAAACAACTTCTAAATAAAATCAATCGTTAGAGCAATGTAATTACCTGAATCGCAACATTATTCACGGGTACTACAGTTCAAAAACCAGCACATCTTTCTAGATATTTTCTGTGAAATCATTCCTCAAATATTTTAGAGATATCCTTTTTGAATAACTAAGAGAAAACTTATACAAACGAAATAAATTTACATACTTGAAATTTGAGTGGTCACTCACTGATATCTATCAGACTCAACCAAGTTATGCTCACTTATTGAAGTACACAACTTTCTCAAACTTTTCTGAGTCATGAAACTGCGAAACTTAACGTTAGAAACCATTTATTAACAATTTCCAGAGGTAAAAGTCGGATCACCGATAGCAGACACTGTATTGCTGTATTCACTTCTTTTCTTGAAAATAACGCCATTACAACTAACAGTTGATTCAGCCAACTAAGAACAATATAAAATCGTAATTGATAAACATGTAGCAGTCGTGTTTACACTGTTTACAGGTGTTATTTATGGGAGTGTTTCTACTAATGTCTAATGAAATGCATAAGGTTCTCTCTATCCAAAGTCATGTTGTTTCAGGTTATGTGGGAAATAAAAGTGCGACATTTCCGCTGCAGGTAATAGGAAAGATCTTTGCTGCATCAATGTTCTAGTTTTTAACAGTAAATAGTTGTTGTTTGAGACGACTATCTTTCGCAGGTGCTTGGGTTTGAGGTTGATGCAATAAACTCTGTACAATTTTCTAATCACACCGGCTATGGGTATTGGAAAGGGCAGGTTTTAAATGACTCTCAGTTAGGTTTGTATTCTTAAAATTACTTAAATTAATCAAATTTGTTCAAATTATTCGAATTAATTTATCTTAATCTCAAATCTGTATTATCTTTACAATCACCTGATTTATTTTCATAGGGGATTTAATGGATGGGCTAAAAAGCAATGGGCTTGATAAGTATAGTCACTTGCTCACTGGATACATAGGGTCGGAATCCTTCCTGTTGCGTGTGGTGGAAGTGGTGAGACATCTTCGAACCGTAAATGAAAAACTAGTTTATGGTATGATTTACAGGTTTTGCTTTAGAAATTTTAATTGTTTCGATAATGTATGATCAGTGCACCTTTTGAGATTTTTATCTCGTTCACTGGTTAACCTTTAATAATTTACAGTTTGTGATCCAGTACTGGGCGATAATGGTCAGATGTACGTACCAAAAGAAATGCTACCTATTTACAGGGATCGCATTATACCCTTAGCAAATATCCTCACACCGAACCAGTATGAAGCAGAGTAAGTAATTGAAGAATATCCGATTCAAACCCCCTGCCCCGAAGCCAGTGAAATCATTGCAGAGTTGACGGTGACCTTATTTGCTACTTTCTGAGAAGTTGCGCATAAGCTTTTTGATGATGCATTGCATTCTTGCTGAGGAAGAAATTACTTCCTGCTAACTTACAATACAATAAAAAATGGCTCGAACGATCGTGCATAATTAAGAAGTAATAATTATGTGTAAAACCTCATGATCTATAATTTTCATTTATTGCAATGGGCGTAATTAAGGATTATATAAATGAAGGTTCTTTACGCAATAACAGTTTTCTTTTAACATTCATTATTCTTTTTGGGCTATCTGTCCTACTAACAATATTTTACTTTTCTCAATCAAATGTTTTAATTGTAATCTGTAGATTGCATGCAGAGATTCTAAGGCTAGTGTGCATTTCATTTAACAGTGAGATGGAAATAATGCAGTTCTGTCATTTACTGTTACTTCTAGGGTGCGTGTATGAATGTTATTGTGCATGCTTGTTACCGATTGCATGTATTTATATAAATATAAACTTTTAATCTAGCATATTTTGGAACCACTTAAAGACAACTTCCTCTATAGGTTGTTGACGGGTGAAAAAATAAATAACCTTGACGATGCTGTAAGAGCGATGACGCTGTTACATGCAAAAGGCTGTGACATTGTGGTGCTTTCCTCTTCTGATCTTGGGTCTGAAAATCACTTACTGGCCTTAGCAAGTAGTCTTATAGGTAAGAGCAAAATTTATTTATTTTATTTCAAGTCAATGAAATTTCCTAAAAAATTCTGACAGAAAATTGGTCACCTTTGATAAGATCATCCTCTGAAAGGGTTATCAATTCAAGGATTGGTTTGTTGACGCTCTTTTAGCCATCCTAATCCCTGCAATTTAATTCATTCCATTCCCAACTGCAACATTTATTGTCGCCTGTTAGTTCTCCCCCTTTAATTCCTCCCTTCTACCACTTAATGAGATAAAGCTAATAACTTTTTGAAGATGCGTAAATTTCAATCCATTGGTTCTATCATATTTTCCATGTAAAGATGATACACTATGTCTTACTCTTGTCACATCTTCTCAATATTTTGTTTCAAGAAAATACAGAAATTTAGCTGAAAGAGAACTTACCTATCTTATAATATAGATCACAGAAAAAATAGTTTCATCTTGGAATTAAAGCTCATTTTAATGAAAGAGAAAATGGAACTTTCCTCTTCATTCTGGCTACTGCACCATCATTTTTCTCATTTTAATTGGTCTTTTCTATGCAAATTTTTTTGATGAATAAAGATAAAAATTTGATAAAACCAACCAGTCTTTAAGATGCAAGGAGTATGCAGTATGGAAGTGATCAAAACAAATTTAAGTACAGCCATTCCATAACACCAGAAAGATATTTACTCGATATCTACTTAGTTCAGTAAAATCTAAGTTTCAGTCTAATTTCCCAGAAACAAATTCCAGAGGAAAAGTAACTGATAGGTAGAATTTGCTTTGTCTGGCAATCAATTTTCTTATACCTTAACATTTTCAGATGGTAAAAGAAAATGTGTTACAATTAAAATACCACGCTTCAAGCAAAACTTCACAGGCACTGGAGATCTTTTTACAGCACTTTTCCTAGCTTGGATGTCTCACACTCAAGATGATTTGAAAGCTTCACTGGAAAAAACCATAGCAACTATGCAAGCAGTGTTGAAGAGGACAATTGAGCATGGCAAAAGTGAGTAACATTTACAGTTCAATGGCTGAAACTGCAACTCCTTATCTTATTTAAATTTCTTCAATAAAAGTTTACCTCTACAGTACACTCCAAGGAAGAAAAATAAGCTATGGTCGTATTTTATTAAACAAAATAAATATCCTATATTTATTTACTCATTTTTCAAACCCTATGAGTAAGCATCATAAACATTTCCTAGAAAGAAGGCTCTCTAAATCTAGTCATTATCGTAATTGTTCTTCCTTTCTCTAGGTTCATTTGTTCATTGTTCATTTGATAAACTTATATCAGCTCTGACTCTAGGATCAAGATTTTTCTGCTTTATAATATTTTTTATAAACATTTTTTATCACAAAATTAGCTATTGAAGACAACAAAATAAATATGTACCCCAGTAGAAACCAGGGGAAAGCAGAATCGAGGAGGACAGAGATAAATACAATTCTAAGAATACTTGGTCTATCAAATGAGGACATCTGTGGACTCAAAAAATCTGCCTAATAAGTGGTTAAAAGCGTATCTTAAGCAGTATTTTTACCTTTTATTTCATGTAAAAGGGACTAGGGCCTAGAAAACAACCATGTATTAAGTGAGATACTGTCTAGTTGCATTGTTTAAAGAGGTTTTACTGTATTTTCATTTAAAGTCCAATTCTCTGCCTTTACTTCAGTAAATCTTCTTCCTTTATAAATGTTTCAATCAAATAGAAAGTTGTCATTGGGAAGCATTTTTCTGAATTCTGAAAACAATGGTGATGAAGGATTGAGAGTGACTTTCTCAAATCATTGAGAATGAGGACTGAAATTATTGGAATGTAATTTTTCAAGATAGAATAATCTTTATCAAAACTTATTTAGTAATTGTAATGTCACTGGATGAGGTTCTGTTGAGATATGCTTTTGAATTTCAAGCGGTTTTAAATAAATAAATTCCTTTTCAATTCTTGCTCCTCAGGTCTTGGAAATGAAGAATCAACTCCTGGAAATTTTGAACTGAGATTGATTCAAAGTA
Organism: Ladona fulva; assembly: GCA_000376725.2. Classification (NCBI taxonomy): domain Eukaryota; kingdom Metazoa; phylum Arthropoda; class Insecta; order Odonata; family Libellulidae; genus Ladona; species Ladona fulva. Next base: position 755,926 of record KZ308221.1, on the reverse strand, counting down.
AAGAAGAAATAGAAAAACCAAAAGTTGTGATTAAAGCTGAAGTATTAAATATATGAAGCTGAAATATAGCAATAGATGGGCATTTGGATGTTTTCCTCCAAACCCAATTATACTCTTAATCTCATGGTATTAGTGCTTTAGAACAAAATTGGATGTTGCTCTTGAAAAATGATGTTGTTAACTATGGAATGAACTGGGATATTAGGCAGTTGCATAAAAATTTACTAAGTTATCAGGCTGTGGTGATTCACATGCTTTTTGTGATTTGTTAATTCTATTATCTGTATGATATGAATACCCTAGTCATTATTTATCCTATTCCTTGTTCTTCTGTGAATAGAAAACTATATCCTTGTATTTAGAAAAGTTCATTAATTTTTGTTTGAATTTCAATTTAACATGGCAATCATAAGCTTTTGTTATTTCTGTTAATTCTTTGGCTTGCTATTTGAGCTTATAGTTAAAAGAAATATATGAATTTCTCATCTACAGGGTATTCTCTCTGAACTGATAGCTATTTTATTTCTTATTCTTTTATATATTGTTTCGTTGAGTAGCCATACTTAAGGAACTTTTACTGTAAAAGATCTTTTGCTGTTCCCTATTTGGAATGCTTCTATTTTTACTGTTTCTTTATCAAAAGCCACCAATCCTCGTATATACCTTCAAAGATGAGTTGGGATACTTTTTATACATTACGGTTTAATGTAGTTTTACTGGGGTTTTCAAGACTGCTATCTTAGTTACTGTAAAACAATTGGTGGTGGTGGTCACAGTTGGTGCTTTGTAGGAATCTTTCTACTAAGTAACAGACATCAGTGACTTCCTTTACTTTTTCTTTTTGTTTGAATATCAAAGTATATAGTCCAGTTAAAATCACTTTTTCTTTTTCCTGAGTTTGTTTTACAATTCAAGTGCATGATAAACTGCAAATAATCCAAGTAATGATGTCATTCAAATTATAATAAAGTTTCTGGTTTTAGTACCAAAAATGTGATGCACAAATATCATTTGATGGAATATGGGAGCTATTTTTTGGTGCAAAATCTTTTATACATGTAGTTTAAGATTTTATTCTGCTATCTCCATATTATTGTTGAGTAATTTGAAAATATCTTTAAAATCTGATATCAAGAGATGAATATCAAGTCTTCCACAATTACATTCCTGCATTTTAGCATGATGTTAACTATATTCATAACCCGACAATTATGCACTTGTTGCATATACACCAATACTAGAAATAGGGTATGCATAAAGTATCTTATCAAATAAAATACTTTCAAGATGTTTTTATACATTAAATGTTTTAATCAGTGCATTTGACTGGATAAATAAAGAATAGCCTTAAATCCAGTGGTGCTTAAACTGTTTGTTGTAAAATCTAGGTTAAATAAACTTGATGTGATTACAAATATTTTCTTTTACTTCTACTGTTACAAAGATATTCTTTTAAGTCTATCCAAAAGTTGCATGGGTCTGCAAAAATAGTTCCCAGAAAATGCACAGAGAAATAAAACAATGATCCCTTATTTTTTGATGTCTTAAACCAGCATAGCAAAGTCTTTCCAAGTGATATGTCTTTCTATGCTCATGTGATAACATACAAGTGCTCAAAAAACAGCATAGGTAATGGTCAATCATGATTGGGTGTGCTGCTAAGAAAAATTAATATTTATGAAACTACGCTAAAATAAAAGAAACTCAGTGATATCCAACACTGTGGATATCACTGAGTTTCTTTTATTTTAGCGTGAAATGTCTTTCCACGAAGTACGGGCTGAGAGAATAGATTATATTTATGAAACTAGCTACACATTGGTTAGTTCATGTTTAAACTTAACTCTTATTTAAATTTCCAGGTTTTTACAGAATTATAAAACTTTCTGCCAAATATACTTCATAAACTTAGCATGGTACAAATCATATTGTTTAAAATTGTTATAAAAGTTATTTTGCTATGCCAACAAAAGATCATGACATCTAATAATTTTGTCACCAATCCTCTTAATGCCCTCCCAGTAATAAATAAAAAATAACTGAAAACACTTTATGATATGGATCATCTTATTTGAAATTTTCTGGGATGGAGGCTTTATGAAATAAAAAATAAAGTTGAACATTTAGCAGAAATCACAGAGAATGAAAAATAAATGCATGCAAAAAGTACTTGAAACCATATTAAGGAAATAACAATATTAAATAATTATTTCCCAGCTAAAGCAACACAAAGATTTTTAACTAATTATGAAATATTATGCCTAGCAAAACATGAAATAATTTCTTTCACAGCCTATAGCAGTTGAGGACCAGACAAAACCAGCAGAAGGACAATTAAAATAAACAGCAATGCTCCTTTCAAAGAAGTTGATTGCTAATCAGAACAAAATCTAAATAGTTAGCGATCTATTCACTAATACAGACACTTAAAGGATTTGACTTCAATAAACTTAGAGAAAAAAGTCCTTCATAGCAAATCAGAAAAAAACCTTACGAACAATATGATAATCAGAAAGGTTTGCCATGCAGAAAATCCAACAAATATGCAGATACAGAAATTGAACTCTTACAAAAATAAAATAGATAAGGAAAAGATAGGTAGAGATAAGGCACCTGAGAGAAGAGTGGAAAGATGACAAGACAATGGGATGGAATAACTAATCAGAACAAACTAGGGAAGAAACTGGAATGACTTATAGATTATTAAAAACATTTATTTAAAATTTATTACATCACAGTATATATTAATATTTCCAATAAGATCATATAAATATTCTGCTGTACAGCTTTCAGCATACAGCAGAATTAGAATGTAGATGTTATACAACAATCATCATCATTCCAAACATGGCTTGAACATTACATCTAAATGTAAATAACAAGTACTTGTTTATTCGTAAAAATAACAAGTCACAGCACAGCCAATATCATATCAATTCATTAGAATCAAAAGGAAACAAAAACATTCTCTACCTTTTGAAATTTGAAACAAAAGAAAACTTGGGCATGATTTACCTTTCTGTTAATTTTTATTTCTGAATCATCATCTTTCCTATCCTTTCTGCAGCTCTCTCTTCTCCTATCTGCTTCAAAATTTCCTTCATTTTCCCCATGGAAACATCATCATGAACCTGCATAAAAATATTAAAATCATCACATTGTATGAAATTACTCTCTCTCCCATCCTTACTTCTTTCTACACAATCACACAATGTACAACATATATTTAAGGGCAGAGAGACCTGCACTCACCTATATTAAGTGACATTGATTATTATAATTTATTCTCAACTGTATAGGACTATTGAAACAATCTATAATATCTCTCAAGTAGAATATAAAGTAAGATGGCTATAAATAGTGAAGAATAAATATGATGAAGAGGGCTTTATTTTCAAATGTTTTTAAAAAACCTCCATCAGCGGAGCAAACTTTCAGTGATAGTAACTGAAGATCAGCTAATAGGCTAAAGTCAGTCAGAAGCTATCTTCCACACATACTTAAGAGAACAGCACTGAAATTTCTCTTTGGCATGCTGTAATGACTGATATGCTGGACCTCTAAGAAGAATGCCAAAAATGATCACATGATCAAAGAGACATGTTAACCAGAGCTATGTTGGCCGGTGTAGAAAATCTAACATAAATTGAATTCTCCAAAAATGTTCCACAACTGTGAGATGGAGGGAAGGGATACTATTGTGAAAGCTTTGGGTTATTCATTTTTTAATTAAAAACTTACATGTTCCTAGAATGATTTTTAAAACTTTTCTCTTTACATTAGTAGTAAGTACCATGAACCGTGACATAAAACATACTCAATTGCTTAAAAAATAAATAGCTTAGGAGTGACAGGAAAGACAGAATGCTGAATGTATTTCTTAACCTAATGTATGTTAAAAAACACATGACTGACTTAGTCCAATGTACGTGGCCACAGTACTATATATACAAATAGCCTGGATGTACTTCAATGTAGGCTGTTTAAAAAATTTTATAACAAGCTTTGTCATGTACTCCTATAATTTTATCCACAGTCTTGAAATGAAGATATTCAGGTCTCTAATGCCTATTTAATTGACTATTAAGTCTATATAACTGATAAATGAAGTTAAAGTTTTAATTAATGAAATATTATCTCTGTAAATATTCTTTGCTTAGTCCTTTTTTGTATTCCTTCTTTTGTTTGTCATATGGCTAAGGTGCTTTGGACAAAAACTCAATATTTTCATTCTTTAGAAATAGCCTGTAAGCAAAAGCTTGCAATTAGCAAATTTTACTTTTACATTAAAATTTTTTGTGTTAATTAATATCTCTAATTTATTTATTTTTAACGGAGAAATGGTTATTTTGTAATCTGAAGCAGTCGTCAAAAGTAATAAGAAAAATTAAAATAAAAGGAAGACTGGAGTATACTTTTTCCCCAAGTTGTAAATTCTCCACAAGTTATTCTGGTGAGAATGGTGATTATTCGTTGAAATCGGTCATGTGCAAATAAACTTGTGGAAAAAGTACACTCCTGTCTTCGTTTTATTTTAATGTGATGGAGTTTCACAAACTATGCCTTCCTCCATAGAATCTATAATAGGAAAAACATAAAATACGAAGTAACAACCCAGATGGATTGGAGAAACTAAGGAAATAATTGTACAAGGCAAATTTAAAATAAAATCACCATTACAGTTCCATAAAATAACCATCTCTCACACAACCAGTTGCAGCCAACTTAGGCCATCATCAAATGCAATATTCAGCCATTATCAGATGATGGGCAAGATGTGTGTAAGATAGCTACTTCTGTGGAACTGTGATAGTAATTTAATTTTCAACAAAGAGTGAATTGGCTTAACAGATTTATTTATAGAAAACCGCAAAAAAAGAACTACCAACACCATGATGATGCCAAACATCAAAGCCGGGGTCAGGTTGTTTGATATTTTGTGGTTTCATAAAAGTAAATCTGTTTAGTCAACTAGTTCTTTGTGGTAATGCAATGCCACCAGGTTATGCCTATACAATTGACATCAATTTATTTTTCCTTGTAAAATAAAAAAAATATCAATTTTAATGGAGTTCCACAAAGTTGAGCCTTCTTATCATATAAATTCAGCAAAAAAGCTATTTCTTGCATAAATGTATGGACATGAATAACTCACATCAGCATAGCAGAGAAGAGACCTCGTAGGACTGGAATGCTCTTGAATAGCAAGCACCAAAAAGTCATACTCAAGGAGCTTTGCCAAGTCCTTCCATTTCCCTGATTTGTCCAGAATGTCAGATATTATTGTAAAAACTTCCTCTTCCACAATAAGGCTAGAATCTGTCCATATATAAAAATTAGCATTTTTGTTTACATGCAGCATCTAACGAAATCTATGAATTTATTGGTACCAACCTGATTCTACATGTGTCTCAGGAGTGGTTATTGGTTCATACCCTGGATCCACCAACTAGAAATACGAAAAACGAAGTTCAAGGTACGGGAAACACATACCATCATTTTGTTACTCTCCAGTGCCAGTGGTGTAGCATTCATATATTAGGAGGCAAGTGTAAATCATACAGTAAAATAAATTACATAAATCCCACAGTGAATCATAGTTCTTTTATAAAACATTAAACCTGAATTCTGTTTTAACATTTTCAACATTTGTATCAATATGGAGTGCTAATATCGATGAAAATAAACTGAAATCCACAGAAATGACTTATCTTAGAAATCAATTCAAAAAGTTATTTAACCTAAAAATAGGCATCGTCACTTAGAAATGGAATCAATTTCTATACTTAAGAAACTCCATTTAGAGCTTTAAAATGAATATGTACAATACACTGTGTGTTTTGTTTGTATACTTTGAGAACAGGTGATTGATTGAGCTAAACTCTACAATTTATAGCAACCATTTTCAACCCACCATTTTACATCTATTCAGACTATTGGCCTAGGAATTAGCAAAAATATTTCTATCATCATTATCAATATCATGACAGAGTTTAAAAAGGTCCAATAATATCATGTTTTTCTTTTGTTCACTTTGCCATGGGGTGACCCCCATGTGAAATAAAATTTGTGGAGTGCAGTTTATGCTTTACAAATGTAAAACAATTAAAATCAGATTTCAATAATGCATAAGGAGAAATTAAAATATTTGAACTAAAAATCTGGTTACTGTGACGCAGTCTCTGTTCAGCCTAGGCATAACTAAGTCCTGAATTTCCCATGGGGAGGAATGACCCATGACTCAAGTTTTAATCACACCTTACATTTGAACATTTTATAAAAAATAAGAAAGAGCCATATAACAGTTTTGGAGGAGGGACTCAGGCAAACCATCATTGCTGGCCCAAGTCAGCTATTAACGCTATTTTTTAACAATTAAATAATTTCAAATGGTATGAGAGAGAGAAACCACTCCAACATAATAATTCAGAAAACAGACCACCATCAAAGGCTCAAATCTGATTAAATAGTCTACTGATCTTGGAGGGATATCAAAATCTGACAGAGATTACAATGGTTTCCCAGGTTATTGATGAGCAAAGCCTCGATTTTATTGTCAAAATGAGTGCTGTTCCAAATTAACACCAAACACAGAGGTGTTTATTAGAGTCCAATGAAGGATGTACTAAGAGAGAAAATACTTTGGGGGTAACACTGACAACAGCACACAGAGGAAAAGGCACACAGTATTAGGGATGAGGAAAATAGTTGGCAGAACCAGAATTTGCTGAGGTACCATAGGCATTTTTTCCAATAGAAATGTTTACATACCCTTTGAAAAGAGTAAGAGAATTTTATAAAAAATACATTAAACAAAATTCTTCCTAAGTTCTTAAGCATGGTAAATTTCAAGTTTTTTATCAATTCCAGTATGAAAGGTAATTGCACACAGCTCATACTTTGGAAGAAGACACAAAATAAGTAAGGAAAAACTGTACCTGTTGAACAGCGCAAGATTTCTCAATCTGATCCTCGTTACTAGGAATTTCTTGCTCATCATCACTGCTATCAACTTCTTCCAACTGTCTAGCTCTTTCGTCACTAATGTTCTGTATAAGATGGAATATCACAAATGTTATTGCTTACACAGGTATTGAATACTATGAAATCCTTACACAGATTTACACATATTACTTAGAGTGAGAGCCAATCATCCTACTAAAGATGCCAACACATTTAGTTAACATATAAATTTCTACTGGTTAATTGAAGAGCATGGCATTCAGAGATATCAATTGAGTTTAGTTAATCTATTACCACACAACAAAAGAGAAAACCATTTCCATGATATTTCTTAAAATCGATTGCTCAATCTAATGGTGAAAGAAATGTGCTATGAAAATAAGGAATAGTGAGAATGGGGAAACAGTACATGCACTTAAAACATAAAAAGTATGCATAATCAGATGGATAAGTTGATAGTATCATATACTTTTGTCAGTCAAACCTCAGGAAATAGACTATCCAACATTTTTTTCCAAAAATAATTCTCATATCAACTCTGATTTGGAGATGGGTAAAAACTCACCAGTTTTTCTCTGAGCAAACTCATTATCTCAGAATTTTTTCCATGAATCACAGAGGTTAATTTTAATGGATTCATCTTCCTCCGACAGCAATAATCAACATCAATGGTAGGCTGAAATAATTGAGCAATATAGGATGAAAAAAAACAGATTTCCTTCAAATGCAAGATATATCAAGTATTCTTTCAGTTTGAGCACATGCAATGAAATATACATTACAAAATAATTGAACTCAATAAAAATTGGAAATACAATAATACCTCATTAACACCTATTTGCTTAACATGAATTTCTCAATAAGCTGAACCCAAATGCAGTTCCAGTAAGACAACAAAGCATCTCATGAAACTTTATTCTTTCAAAATTTGGCTTTATTCTATCCAAACTTTGGCTTAAGTGAATTTCACACACCTCAGTCTCTCACTAAAGATTGCCTACTTAAAGCATCAAATTAATAATGAGTTAAACACTACCTCATTTGCTTTTATGCACTGCAAATCCTTCAAATAGCACATGTCAGGGGTTGTGAATAAATACATGATAATAAAGACACAAACAAATAATAACTAATTTATACAAACAAATTCAAAAGTCTCTTCTAAGTGTGTATTTTGATTTGTACGTATCTGTATAATACATGAAAGCTTTTTACAGTTGCTTCATCATTACAAACTACATTTTGCAGTCCCTTCATGTTTGTGTTAATGAGGTTTAGCTGCATTACATTATGTAACAAAATACTACTACAATATCAGCATCTAGATAGGATGGTATTTAATATTTACAATGAAAATGCTCAAAATTGTTAGATGCAATTGTTTGAGACTCTAACATCATGGGGCCAGCTGCTCTTAAACACAAATACTATATATACATTGATTTCATAACAATGTATTATAGATTGATAAGAAACCAATGACCAATCTTAAAAACAACTATCACACTCAACATAAACATAATACTAAATTATCTTACCACCTAAATAATGTGATGATAAAAGGATTAATAGATCAATAGAAATGTGTAAATCAATTTGAAATTTAAACATATTTATTGGATTTTACATTGCAGATTCATCATTTTCCAATCACATGGTGGTATGTATGTACCAATATTCATATATTACATGAGGGCCTGAAAAGTCTTCAAAAAATTCTTTCTGATCCTCCTCCAAATTGAGAGAAAAGATTCTAGAAAAAATACAAAAGAAAAGATACAAGATGAGAAGGAATAATATTGGTGTAGAACAGGAAAAAGAGTGTAATAAAAGAAGGAGAAACATTGAAGGAATGGATGTTTGCAATGATGGTGTACAAGAGAGAGAGAGAAGGTAAGTGGCAAGATCTCATGTTTTCTTTCATATAACAGGACTGTGATTAAGAAGAAAATGTCATTTAAGGCAAGAAATGATCAATAACTCTGCTAAAAATTTTAAAAAATTAAGGAAGCAAAATGAAGTGCTAAACAAGTTTGGATAAGAAAGAATCTTCTAGTGCTAGAGGGAATTAAAGGATGAATGGATCTTTTATAGGTGAGGTTAGGCTAATGCGAGCCTCTCTTCTACCTAAACTCTTATGTCTTTATTATATACGTTACAAATAAATATACAACAATCAACTAAAAACAAAAAGAGAGAGAAGGAAAGAAGTGAAGAATGGAAAATTAAAAAGGAGAAAAGAATACTGCTAGTACTATATTGCACTATAGTAGTACATGGAACTAAATATTCAATTCAATTCTGTATGGAAGAGAGTATGATTTTAAAGAACTGCTTTGCAACAGATTCGTGGAATTCAAATTTATCACCATTTCCTTTCCACATTGAAAACACATATAAATGTGCTAAACAATTTTCTTTTACAATTAAATAAATAACTAACAGAGAGAGTAAATAAATAAGAAATTCACATAGAAATTGATTCTTTTAAGGCTATTCTTTAAATGAACATACAAGGGTGAACATATCTGGTACTCTTAGAAGGCTGTCATGAGCTTTAAGGGATAGACAAATCTTATCTTTAATAATATTTATATATATAT
>KZ308221.1:727228-741422 GCA_000376725.2 Ladona fulva | reverse complement strand
GAGAAGAGGTTCTATGTCCTGAGGCCATTGCTGACTACAATAAGTACATGGGTGGAGTTGACAAGTTTGATCAGTATTTGTCAGTGTATAGCATTGCAAGGAAATCATGTCGCTGGAGGGTGAAATTATTTTATTATTTTCTAGATTGCATTATTGTAAATAGTTATAAACTTCATAAGGAAACAACAAAGCAAAAGGGTTACAAGTCTTTCAGCTACCTCAACTTCCGATCCAAGTTGGTAAATGAATTGATCGGCAGTTTTTCCTCAAAAAATAAGATAGGATATTTATCAACGAAGGGATTTGCTAGGAAAAGGAAAGGAACCTCTAGATTTGAGACAATTCCAAATACAGTGCGGCTAGCAAATGTAGGAATACACATGCCGGAGAAAATTAAAACATACCGTCGATGTGCTAACCGCAGCACTAACAAGAAAGAAAAGCGTTGTAACATAATTTGTCGCTCATGTAATGTAGCACTTTGTAAAGAATGTTTTAAAACATTTCACAAATCCTAATTTTTATAGTGTACTACGAAATTTTCTTGGTTTTTTTATCGTAGACGTGTTTTTCATTTGTATATATTTTAATTTATATTTTTACTTTTAGATAATGTACAAACATTCTAATAGGTTATTGAAATAAATAAACATTCTTGTTTATTATAATAATATGTACACGTATATATGTATCCTAGAATAATAATTTTACTTAAATACTTAATTACAAATAATCACCTTTTAAAATTGGTAGGTTACAGGAAGTTCCGGAGCAAGAGCCCCTTGAATATAGACTAACCCTCGTGACACAGCATTGAAATTTTTATATGCATTATTTTCAACAAAAAATTATTAATTCTTTCGAAAAAATGGGAAATTTAAAAAATACATGTAAGTTATTCTCAGATTAAAAAAAATGAATATTTTAAAAGTTATTCTAATAACTTAAAACTTTAATAAGAAAAGGTCGAAATTTCGAAATTGTTTATGTAAAAATTAAGCATTAACAAAAAAAATTTTACAAAAAAAATTCATTTTCTGTATAATTGAGCATAACATTTGCATTGTGTAAAATTTCAAGAGATAGGTAACTTCCGCAGTTTCTTGCGCGTTTAAGGGTTAAAATAATAGTTAAATTAACAGTAGTATTTCTTAGCATTTAGAGAATAAAAGTCTTTTCACAATCATAATTGAAATTTAGATTGTGGCATAAGTTGTAACTTTCTCATAAAAGATAGCCCAAGGGGAGGTAATCAATAGAACTTTGGGGATTTATGCATACCAGAGTAATTAGCAAACAATACTACTCACATGTTTCCATCAGCAGTTTTTCTTTCTAGAAAACAACTCATTGAGTCAACATTGGAGCCAAACTCACAAATTTGCTTTGTTACATTTTCTGAAAATGAGGGTTTCCTCTGATTTCTCAATTGACACTTCTTGCCTTTCTCTGGAAATTCATCAGATCTAATTATTTCCTCTTGCAAAGTCTTGGAATAACTTTCAAGTGCTGCAAAATAAAAAAAAACATGGAAGAGTTTAAAAATTAGCTCTCTCTCCAATCAAAATCAAATTTACACACAAATGAAATGAAGTGAACTCTCAATCTAACATTTTCTCTTCTAACATTTCCTGCGTCTATCTTTTCCGGATTTTAAATATTTCCATTTATGAAGTTTTTAAATAAATTCAACAGCACCTCTATTGTGCTCTCTGATAATGTCATCAAATGCTTTCCCTTGGTTTCAGTATGCCATTTTCAGAAAAAAGCAGCCACTAAATGTCACTTCAAGTCTCCATTTCAGAATCAAATCCCCTTGGACCAGAAAACACAGATTTGGAGCACAATTCTTTTTCACTGCATCTTCATCATGAAGCAATACACTTTTTCATGACTTCTTATGAAATATTTCAATGAATGACGCTATTTATGTATTATGTATTTACATTAGATCAGTAGTCACTTTTCTGGCTCCTACCATCCACAAGTAAATGATTTAAGTTTTCAGTTGAACATTGAAGGTGATAAAATAAAGTCAAGGCCAACAATGAAAGTAAATTCATAATTAAGGATATTTAAATGCAATTAAAAAAGACGTGGACAGAAAGATTTCTTGTACAAAAAAAATTATTTCTTATATTTTAAGGAATATCTTTATTAATAAGAAAATATAAACAAAATTGGCAAATATATTATCCTTCTTAAATTGTGCTTACTTTTGAATTTTATTTCTAAAGCTGATAATACTTTTTAAAATTTTTTTTGTATTTAATACTGCATTAGACAAAGGCATCAATTCACGCAAACAATTTTGACTACATCTTATGAATTTATCATGTCAATAAACATTATTATTTTCATAAAACCTACTATGCATTATTATTTCCATATGTGAACAATTAATATATTTCCTATTAGGGATATTCCCCTAGAATGGAAATTACATTGTTAACAGAAGTATAAAAAAGGTAGGAAACTACTGCACTAGATTTTTCTTAATAAATGAAAGACAAGTTGTTATAAATGTTAAACTATAAACTAGCAGTGTAAATGAAGACAAATAGAGGTAGAAATAGAATTATGGATGGTAAAAACAATAATTTTATTGGTCAATTGTGAGCACTAAACAGCCATAGATCTTATAAATCAATTGATAAAAGAAACATAAGGTCGTAGACATATACATGGATGATTTAAATTTTATTAAAGTTATTCTAGTTAGTGTCTAATATGTTGAAGTACCTTATACAATACACATTATGGCTATTCATTAATTTCTACAATCTTCAGGCAGTCATGTCCAGATTAAATCAGGTACGGGTGAGGTATGAATGAATATCACTCCTAATTTTAAGATTTGACAAATTACATTTTTTTATACACTAAAACTACCCATTTTCAGGAGCAGAGGCATCATGCAGTAAGAGCCTCAATCTAGTTATTCCGCAGTAATGGTTCCTCACAAGTGTTTACATGATTGTGAATGAATTTTCATGAAATATCTAACCAACGCCATGGAGAATCAAGTATTTCATATTACTGTTAAATAACAGAAAGTAATTCCCATTTCTAATTATGATATCCTAACTCAATCAAATTCAAGTTATTTTTGTAGTTTTAGGTATTTCATTAATTACTATAAATAAGAAAGTTTTGCTAAAGAAACTTATTATTAGGGATTCTACTGGTTTGAAGAGGTTGTTTAATGCAATAAACAGCAAATGAATATCTATTTATAACGGAAAGCTATGAATAAAGCTACATTTACTGCAATGATTCAGAAATGTAAATTCCTAGGATAACTCCAGAACAATGACTAGTAGCATTATAATTGTAAAAATAGGCACATTATAATGACCACTGGCAAGCTTTATACAGAAAAACAAGATCTTTCATCAAACAACAAAATTTCTGCATCGTACAATTGTAAAGTAATTGATAAAATCCAAAATAACTAAATTAATGATACATTAACCCTTTCAGTGCGGCGGGCCGATATATTGGCTCTAGAAAAAAAATCTTGTTCAACTTTATGACATTTAAATAAAAACATTTGTATTTCAGTAAACGTTAAAAAATTTTATCATTATTAACCAGTTTAACCACATCAATTTAAAAAAAACTGCATATAGATATGTAAAAAAATATCTTTATATTGTTTTTTTTTCCTAGTTGCTACATTTTATCAAAATACCCTCCGCATTTCTCGCCAGTACCCCAGGAAGAAGGATAGCACTAAGAGGGTTGACAATAAATAATATGCATACCTTGCATTGGAGAACAGTCCATCACCAAATTATTGAGTGCATCCAATGATACTGGAAAACAGACAGTATGTATTGAAACATTAACTAGATAATAATTTTAATGAAAATAAAGGTATGAAAAACCTTAAAGAATAATGAATCAAAAATGAAAAATCCAAATAAACTATGGCTTCTTTATGATAAAATTAATGGACGTAACTTAAATTTAAACAACGAATCATGAAACAAAAGCTTTGAATTCTTATACTTCTAAAGTCACTCAGGATATCTCAAACTATATCTACCAGATATATCATAAAAATTCCAACATATATCAAGTGTAATTAGAATTGTTTCTTTTAAAATGACTAATTCCCTCAAATTCAGGCACTACCAAAATTGTAAAAATTAAAGGAGGAAACTTCATCTTACATTAAAGAAGGAATAACTCACCCAAACTAAATTCTCTGGAAATATTTTCAGGCTGAGTTGCAAGTAATTCTTCAATTCTTATGCCAAGTAATTCATCTGGAGTATTTGGCACATTAGAATTTAGGGATGGAAACATATTTGAGGTTAACTGAGTAACAGCACTAGATGCCTGGACTTTCTCATTAACTGGTGGATTGACCTCATAACTGCTGGGTTGAAATCCAAGCATAACTTCCAATCCTTGTATTTCAACAGAAATTATTTCAATAAATAGAGATAAAGTTTGCAAGGAATAAATTTGTCACACACATTTAAAATTCCTCAGCTACAAAGGTCAGGGCTTTTTGTTTCATCACAAATGTTTCAGAAATTATGTTAAGACAAACTTGTCTCCTTTGAAATTCATTCTATTTATTTTTTTCATAACAACAAACTTCATGAAATAANAATCAATTCAAAAACTTATTTTGCTGTTAAAATAGACTCTCTTAGGAATGGAATCAAGTCTTATACTAGAATAAAATTCTCTTTTAGAGCTTTAAAATGAGTATATGTAATGCACTGTATGTTTCAAACTCTTTGAGAAATGGGGATTTGACAGAGTGCACACCAAATTCCAGTCTTTTTTGCAAACTTTATCAACATCCCACTTCATAAAATTTTGCACTAGAGTTAAAAAAATAGGCAACAATGTTTCTGTAACTACCAATAATATTGTGACAAAGTTTGTGGGGGATCCATTAATTTCATGTTCAGTTTGACCCATGTCCAAGTACTTAAAAATTTCATGATTTTCATACACATTCAGCACAAAAAGAATTATTTTTCTAAAGAAATCATTTTCACCTCTCAATAATAATTTACTTCAACAAGATACTTGAAGCTTAGAGGAATATACTATAAAACCTTGAACTCACAGTCAGATTTAAAGAAAAGAATATTAATAAACAGATAATGGTGTGAACTTTGATTGGAGGCTTTTGTACCAGACTGTCTTCCACCTTAAAATTCTCTTCTCTATTGGCTTACCATAACGATAAAAGTAATCGATCCATAGAATTTTTATGTTCAGCTCATAGATGATGATCCCACAGACGAGAATTAGATTTTCAATTAACATATGATTTTTTGAAAAATTTTAAAGAGAAGCTCTACCTATAGAATTTTTGACAACATTAAATGTAGTAATGATCTTGTTCTTTACCAGTGAATTTTATAGATTAAAGCTTCTTGGGATTACCAGCCAGGTTGCTTCTTTGATGAGTTTTGACAACAATCTTCAGAGTCATCTAGTGCCTTGACACTTCATCCTGAAGATGACTCTGAAGACAGGAGTCTAAATATTAATACTTGTGGAACAAATAACCCGCTTAAAAACCTGAGAAGTCTTCAAAGGTTAAATGCAACTTGAATAAGCCAAGGGATTCGGTAGAGTCGGGGCGGATTTATACTTACATGAGACAGAAGAATGCGCACAATCTGAATGTTTCCAGCTAAAATTGCCATGTAGAGTGCTGAGCATCCTCCATGAATATCAAAGCAGTTCACATCACAGTTTGCCTTAACAAGAGCTTCTATAGCAGTCAAGTCCTCATTATCTATGGCCAGATGCAAAGGGGTCAATCCAGCTGCAATTTAAATCACTGAGTCACCAAATAGAATTCTACTTTTTATATTAATTCAAGCTATTACATTGTAAGGTCTACAGAATGGCCAGTTAAATGAGAGCCAAGAATATTTTTGAGGAAATGTTTTACTATCAAGCCACGAGAGATTCTTTTTTCTTTAGGTTTGATAGTAAACAATTTCCTTAAATATATTCATCTTCCTTTATCAAATCCCTTCAGTTTATCACTATTCCCTTATGTCACTATACATCATTCAAGAGACCACAAAAGAGTAATGTTTCATTCCTTTTCAAAACAAATTATAATAACACATACTCTCAAAAATTTAGCAACATAAAAATTTGAACCCATCTTTTGGTTTGGGGATTATTCAAATTTTCCTTCTATCATTGATATGCAAATTAAAGAACTGTGACATTATAAATGTTACAGCGATGGAAATTATTAAATTTTATAATCAACAAACTAGTCCATAAAATATTTACTTATTCAACAGGAAAAAAGCATTCTAGAGTAAGATGTTGTAACCATTCTTCTCCATTGCTGCCAAAGATTAAACAGCTATTTGATAGGAATTATGAATTAAAGCCATTTCAAAACTAATGATAACAAAGCCTAAGAAGTGAATTACAAATCATCTTTGAAAGCAGTCATCTCACAAGGAGAGACCTTGATAGCTGCTCTTTCAAAGTGAACAAAATATTTTTATAGTAAAGGACAGGAAATGAAACCAAAGGGAAATGGGAATTGTCTTAAGGGATCCTTGTCTTTTAGTAATTAATAATTTTCACATTTTCTCAGCCTTCTAAACCTCTAACAGAATGTGGCAAAGTAATAAGCAAGTCTGGTGAAGAGGTTAAAATGCAAGCCTCCCACACAGTGGGTCTAATGAAACATATCAAATGTCCAAAATTCAACCACTCAAGAATAGACAAGAATGCATTCTTTTGATTATAATGACCAAAACTGCGACTCTGGAATCAGAGAGGTGAAGCCATACACCAACAGAATAAAGAAGCTTAATTCCTATCAAGTTGTTGTTAATAAGAATAAGTCAAGTTCCTCCAAATAACAAAATATTTACTCAAACCTAGACTCATATTCTAACCACTATACAAACTGAACTTACAATTTCAATTCAATATGATAGAGCTCTATAAGGCTAAAAAATACAAAATTTATTTATTTTATATGTTTTTACTATAACATAAATGCCCTTTAAGACAAATCCTTTTTCACAACTGTTACAATTCATCTCCTCTACCATAAAATATTTTGTTTGAATCTGCTGAGAAACTCTCACAGCCTCTTTTTGTCCAGCCATTTTTGATAAATTAAAAAGGAATAAACTCAACAGATTCACAGAAACTGAAAAGCAAATACCAACATCACTTCATATTACAAACCTTCATTAAAAATGTTCAAGTTTGAAACCTGAAATTTTGATCTTTCAAAGTTCTTTTGGTTTAACAGCTCCTCCATGCAACGGTTTTGTACATAGCGTTTTATGCCATTATTTACGTGCCCAGAAACAGCCAAATGATAGGCAGTGTTACCACGGCAATCTTTCATTTCCGGCTTTCCTCCATATTTTAAAAGGAGTCCCACTTTATCCCACTCCTTTTGCATTACTGCTAAATGAAGACAAGTCTGAAAATAAAATGTAAACATAAGAAGTATGTGAGTTTAGGAAAAATTTTTAATTTAAATCTATGAGGTAAGTTTCCTAAAGAATTTGGAAAGAAAGTATGAGTATCACATATCTCTTTCATAACTTGAGAACAGTAATTTCTCCTTGTGAAATATTATCTCTATTGCAGCAGCAAAAAACAGAGTGCATGTTTTAAAACCAACCACTGGTATGCAACCTCTCTTCAGAATAAATAAGTTCTATATCTGAGAGTCACATATTAGGAGAAAAGACAAAGTTGTGAAATAAGGGCTGAGACAATTCCTTCTATTCGTTATTTTCACATTTCATTTTGCACCACAAGGAATAACTTAAGGAGGAAGATGACTAGCAACGAAACTTTCCAAAACAATGCTGATACAAAGCCAGGTTAACACAGTTGAAATCGGATAAACAAGACTTTGAGGGATTGGCAATTTTTTCTAGCTGATAGAGGTTTCTCACTTAATCAGAGTACCCCTTACATAAGATCAGAAGCCTGACTTACTGAGGTTTCCAGTAATCCAGGTCAAAAAGCTACCTGTCCCACTATAAGAGTCACCGTAGTCTCAATCATCCTAGTTAATATGTACTGGGGCCAACTCAGATAATATAAAACAGGTATAATACAAAAGGGTTGTCTTGCATCCGCAAATTATGAAATAATCATAAAAATTTACAGGATAAAAGTGGTCAACATAAAAATCCATCGGGGTGTCAAAACACCCCATTAAAAGTCAAGTCTTCAAGTAACCTAATTGAGATTAAGTCATGATCAATAAAAGGACTCATGACTTACTCATGAAAGAAAATTAGAAGCAAGTAAAAAATTAACCATGAAGAAAATGTTTCATAATTTAACTTTGAAATAGAACCATAAAATTATGTGATATCAATTTAAAATCTGGCAAAAGAGTGAATAACTCTGATAGAGGAGCTTTGTTGATGATAATACTCTCTCGCCTTAAACCAGAGTCTAAATTAAGGTTCTCAATAATTAACACTAGAAAATAACCTTACCTGTTGACTTAAGTTGGTTTTATTTAGATAGTCAAGGAGATTTTTCTTTTCAATAACAAAAAGAAGCCTTTCCAGCAGCGAAATTTTGCAGTGCTGCACCACAAGATGTAAAGTCCTAAAAAGAGAAGAAAATTATACTTCATATCTACTCAATGGGCACCTATTCATTACAAAATAATTAAGGTTATCCAGCCTCCAAGTCTAAAGAAGAACAAAATCTCCAGTATTCATTTAATTAACCCTTAAGCGCTCAGTGGGATCTATACTTCCCACCCCCTCTATCGAGGATATCCTTTGGGTTAATAATTTCTTTCTTCATGTGTTGTTGTCATTAATTACGTTTTTCTACCTATTTTAGCTAAAAAAATTTTTTATGCATAAAAAAAATAAGAATTTGTTAAATGCTCGGCGGGTTGCATACCAACCGAAATTCCAAAATTTCCTTTTCTCACCTGTATCAATAAATTTACCCAAAATCGCATTCCTAGTGGCCGTTGGGGCAAGGAAAATTCATTTTCAGCGTTCTATTTCCATTTTTTCGTAATAGTAACTGAGGAAAATAAGCAAGCATCAATGATTTCTCTACCACTTCCATTATTCTCTTATGATTTTTTTGCATTAATAATTTAAAATTTGTACTCATAATTATTATGTAAATAGTTAGGAAAAGGAAACATTTTTGTAATCTGTCTTTTCTAACAGCTGTTGCGTTGAATCACTTGAGGGAGACGTCTCACACTTAGGCCCTTTCAAGTGGCTTGGTCTCAGAACGGTTCAAGTGGCTTAGGTTCTTATAATCTTTGGACCATTTTCGCTCCTGATCTGTGTATAAAGAGGACCTCTTATATGTGTTTTTAGAAAATCCCTAGTACGAGAGTACTTGTACAAGGAATAGAAATGTGAGAGTTTTAGTGATTTTCTGTTCCCAATGTATTTGAAGCCAAACGTGACGCATATGTCTGGAATTAGCATTTGTTTGATACATTTTGTTTACGCATGATTTTTAGTGATAAGGAGGAAGAAAAAGTTCCCAGATAAATGAAAATCCCACCCCGAGTATTCTAAGATAAACTTTCAGTCATATTCAGTCTGTCGAAAAAGAACTAAGTCTCCTCGGTTTCCTTCGAACGCAAGTAAAGCAATACAAATTCCTGCGAATAACCAAAGGTATCATAAATAGGTATTTATCATTCGCATTCTTTTCCTCGTTCTAAAATATCTTATTTTCTTTGCTATCATTAATGATAGAAAATTACGATACATGGAATGTATTTCACCCATATTCAGATTTTCATTGCCCATCGGCATGACCGAATTATTCAGGGAGAGTATTGAAAGGGTGTTGATGGAGGTAACGGAGGAGCAAGCATTTGATTTTGATTGTGGAGGAGATTCAGACGCAGAGGATAGATACACCGCTAAATTGCAATCATCCAGAAAGAGTTGTGATTCACCAATGCCTAGTACATCAGGCTATTCTCGAAGAAAAGTTAGGAAGGAATCCACCATAATTCATAAATGCCGCCCAGGGAGTCGAAAATTTTTGATTGTCTCTTCAAATTTTGGCCCTTACTGAATCTGCTATCCGAGACATTTCCAAGAGCTTTTTCGCCCAACAGATATTTGTCTATCGATGCAAGTATGGTGGCATTCAAGGGTAGATCTTCAATGAAACAATACATACCCATGAAACCGATAAAGCGAGGTTTTAAAGTTTGGGTGATGTGTTGTGCTGTGACTGGTTTTATGGTAGCATTAGATGTGTATACTGGAAAAGAAGTTGATGGTAGTGTAAGTAAAAATCTTGGGGAAAAAGTTGTTTATAAACTAAGTAAAACTCTTGAAGGTATTAGCTGTTGTATTTTTTTCGATAACTTTTTTACTACATCGCCACTCATGTGCAATTTACTGAAAAATAAAATCTTTGCCTGTGGTACTATCACACAAAACAGAAAAAAATTTCCCAGCCATCAATTGAAGGAAAATAACAAAATGAAAAGACTGGAAATAGATTATTTGATGTGAGGGAACATTAGCATATGCAAAAGAAAGACCCCACTGTGTGTTGTGAGTTCCATGCATAATCCTAGAAAGCCAGAAATGGCTTTTAGGAGGAATAGTGTGGGTGATGGAGAAGAGGTTCTATGTCCTGAGGCCATTGCTGACTACAATAAGTACATGGGTGGAGTTGACAAGTTTGATCAGTATTTGTCAGTGTATAGCATTGCAAGGAAATCATGTCGCTGGAGGGTGAAATTATTTTATTATTTTCTAGATTGCATTATTGTAAATAGTTATAAACTTCATAAGGAAACAACAAAGCAAAAGGGTTACAAGTCTTTCAGCTACCTCAACTTCCGATCCAAGTTGGTAAATGAATTGATCGGCAGTTTTTCCTCAAAAAATAAGATAGGATATTTATCAACGAAGGGATTTGCTAGGAAAAGGAAAGGAACCTCTAGATTTGAGACAATTCCAAATACAGTGCGGCTAGCAAATGTAGGAATACACATGCCGGAGAAAATTAAAACATACCGTCGATGTGCTAACCGCAGCACTAACAAGAAAGAAAAGCGTTGTAACATAATTTGTCGCTCATGTAATGTAGCACTTTGTAAAGAATGTTTTAAAACATTTCACAAATCCTAATTTTTATAGTGTACTACGAAATTTTCTTGGTTTTTTTATCGTAGACGTGTTTTTCATTTGTATATATTTTAATTTATATTTTTACTTTTAGATAATGTACAAACATTCTAATAGGTTATTGAAATAAATAAACATTCTTGTTTATTATAATAATATGTACACGTATATATGTATCCTAGAATAATAATTTTACTTAAATACTTAATTACAAATAATCACCTTTTAAAATTGGTAGGTTACAGGAAGTTCCGGAGCAAGAGCCCCTTGAATATAGACTAACCCTCGTGACACAGCATTGAAATTTTTATATGCATTATTTTCAACAAAAAATTATTAATTCTTTCGAAAAAATGGGAAATTTAAAAAATACATGTAAGTTATTCTCAGATTAAAAAAAATGAATATTTTAAAAGTTATTCTAATAACTTAAAACTTTAATAAGAAAAGGTCGAAATTTCGAAATTGTTTATGTAAAAATTAAGCATTAACAAAAAAAATTTTACAAAAAAAATTCATTTTCTGTATAATTGAGCATAACATTTGCATTGTGTAAAATTTCAAGAGATAGGTAACTTCCGCAGTTTCTTGCGCGTTTAAGGGTTAAAATAATAGTTAAATTAACAGTAGTATTTCTTAGCATTTAGAGAATAAAAGTCTTTTCACAATCATAATTGAAATTTAGATTGTGGCATAAGTTGTAACTTTCTCATAAAAGATAGCCCAAGGGGAGGTAATCAATAGAACTTTGGGGATTTATGCATACCAGAGTAATTAGCAAACAATACTACTCACATGTTTCCATCAGCAGTTTTTCTTTCTAGAAAACAACTCATTGAGTCAACATTGGAGCCAAACTCACAAATTTGCTTTGTTACATTTTCTGAAAATGAGGGTTTCCTCTGATTTCTCAATTGACACTTCTTGCCTTTCTCTGGAAATTCATCAGATCTAATTATTTCCTCTTGCAAAGTCTTGGAATAACTTTCAAGTGCTGCAAAATAAAAAAAAACATGGAAGAGTTTAAAAATTAGCTCTCTCTCCAATCAAAATCAAATTTACACACAAATGAAATGAAGTGAACTCTCAATCTAACATTTTCTCTTCTAACATTTCCTGCGTCTATCTTTTCCGGATTTTAAATATTTCCATTTATGAAGTTTTTAAATAAATTCAACAGCACCTCTATTGTGCTCTCTGATAATGTCATCAAATGCTTTCCCTTGGTTTCAGTATGCCATTTTCAGAAAAAAGCAGCCACTAAATGTCACTTCAAGTCTCCATTTCAGAATCAAATCCCCTTGGACCAGAAAACACAGATTTGGAGCACAATTCTTTTTCACTGCATCTTCATCATGAAGCAATACACTTTTTCATGACTTCTTATGAAATATTTCAATGAATGACGCTATTTATGTATTATGTATTTACATTAGATCAGTAGTCACTTTTCTGGCTCCTACCATCCACAAGTAAATGATTTAAGTTTTCAGTTGAACATTGAAGGTGATAAAATAAAGTCAAGGCCAACAATGAAAGTAAATTCATAATTAAGGATATTTAAATGCAATTAAAAAAGACGTGGACAGAAAGATTTCTTGTACAAAAAAAATTATTTCTTATATTTTAAGGAATATCTTTATTAATAAGAAAATATAAACAAAATTGGCAAATATATTATCCTTCTTAAATTGTGCTTACTTTTGAATTTTATTTCTAAAGCTGATAATACTTTTTAAAATTTTTTTTGTATTTAATACTGCATTAGACAAAGGCATCAATTCACGCAAACAATTTTGACTACATCTTATGAATTTATCATGTCAATAAACATTATTATTTTCATAAAACCTACTATGCATTATTATTTCCATATGTGAACAATTAATATATTTCCTATTAGGGATATTCCCCTAGAATGGAAATTACATTGTTAACAGAAGTATAAAAAAGGTAGGAAACTACTGCACTAGATTTTTCTTAATAAATGAAAGACAAGTTGTTATAAATGTTAAACTATAAACTAGCAGTGTAAATGAAGACAAATAGAGGTAGAAATAGAATTATGGATGGTAAAAACAATAATTTTATTGGTCAATTGTGAGCACTAAACAGCCATAGATCTTATAAATCAATTGATAAAAGAAACATAAGGTCGTAGACATATACATGGATGATTTAAATTTTATTAAAGTTATTCTAGTTAGTGTCTAATATGTTGAAGTACCTTATACAATACACATTATGGCTATTCATTAATTTCTACAATCTTCAGGCAGTCATGTCCAGATTAAATCAGGTACGGGTGAGGTATGAATGAATATCACTCCTAATTTTAAGATTTGACAAATTACATTTTTTTATACACTAAAACTACCCATTTTCAGGAGCAGAGGCATCATGCAGTAAGAGCCTCAATCTAGTTATTCCGCAGTAATGGTTCCTCACAAGTGTTTACATGATTGTGAATGAATTTTCATGAAATATCTAACCAACGCCATGGAGAATCAAGTATTTCATATTACTGTTAAATAACAGAAAGTAATTCCCATTTCTAATTATGATATCCTAACTCAATCAAATTCAAGTTATTTTTGTAGTTTTAGGTATTTCATTAATTACTATAAATAAGAAAGTTTTGCTAAAGAAACTTATTATTAGGGATTCTACTGGTTTGAAGAGGTTGTTTAATGCAATAAACAGCAAATGAATATCTATTTATAACGGAAAGCTATGAATAAAGCTACATTTACTGCAATGATTCAGAAATGTAAATTCCTAGGATAACTCCAGAACAATGACTAGTAGCATTATAATTGTAAAAATAGGCACATTATAATGACCACTGGCAAGCTTTATACAGAAAAACAAGATCTTTCATCAAACAACAAAATTTCTGCATCGTACAATTGTAAAGTAATTGATAAAATCCAAAATAACTAAATTAATGATACATTAACCCTTTCAGTGCGGCGGGCCGATATATTGGCTCTAGAAAAAAAATCTTGTTCAACTTTATGACATTTAAATAAAAACATTTGTATTTCAGTAAA
>KZ308221.1:703863-726883 GCA_000376725.2 Ladona fulva | reverse complement strand
AATCAGAGATTTAAAATGCTCCACAACTGGTTTTGCGGCTATTTGAGCCTTATCCTCTGAGACCAACACAGAAAAGGAAACAGATTCATCTACCTTCTAAGAGCTTCTATAGCTTTGATCAATGTAATTGGGACTAATAGTGATGAAAATATTTTATTATCTATTAGTTTTGATTTTTGGATTGCCATAATTCCTTTCACTACATACCTGGGAATTATTTTATAACAACAATTACAATTGCAGGCATAAAGAGAGCTCATCTGACATCCTTACAGTTTGTAATCATATCATTAATTCATTAATTTGTAATTTTCATGATCATTTTCAATAAATAAGTTCTAAAGTTGAATTATAGGAGCTCTTCAATAACCACTCTTGTATGTGCTAGTAATATTAATAAGAATGATTATTCTTTTCACACTTCATATTGACATTTTGAGATCCATGTTACCTACTTACCAATACCTTAATTTCTATTTTATGGCTTTTCCTGTCTAAAAAAAGCCATTTTGGTTCTAGATAGGATAAATATAGAAATAAAAAAGGCTAAAATATTATAAAAATCCCCAGTAGAACAAAAAGTTTCCTACAGGAGGAAGACTTTCGAATATTGAAAGCTAGACGGTTGCCTAAAGTGAGTGATAGTCAAGATGTATCTTACCTCACTCTATTTAGATCGGTGGAGGCCAAATTGTCTCGAGAGTGCAACCTTTGCTGGACATCCACCGTGGATGATGACAGGGCCTCCTGCCTCTCTCTTTCGGCTGCCAATGCTCGCTCTCTCTGCAATCTGAATCATAGTTGAAAGATTAATTCACAAAAACTATCAGTTAAAACAAAGAAGAATTATGATAGATTTCACAAGAGTGATTCACATTATATAGCCAAAGTTATAAAGGCTTTAAACATCAATGAATGTGCCAGATTCAAGTATATAAATAAACTACGTCGTTCAGTAAGTCCTTAGAAAAATATAGAAAAACAAATTATTTAGTGTAGATTTTTTTAATTTTCAACACAATCTCCTTTTAACTCTATGCACTTTTCCAAGCATTTCTCTAACTTTTTTAAGCTGTCCAAAAAGTAGGATTTTGGGAGGTTCTCAAAATAGGCATACTCCTCATTCGACATGGACTGTTGTCTGTGAAGCCATTTTTTCAAGTTTGAAAATAAAAAGAAGTCAGTTGGGGCCAAATCCAGTGAATATGGTGGATGTTGTAATTCTTCAAACTTTCATTCCATAATTCTGGCCATCAAAACTGCAGGTGTACACCCATGCATTGTCTTGACAGAAAAGGATCTTTTTCTTTTTCAAATGAGTACGTTTTTTTAATTTCTTTGTTCAACCAGAGTGATAACGACACAATACTCTCCAATTATCGTTTGACCTTTTTCCAAGTAATTGGTGTAGATGATTCTGCATGCATGCTGAAAAATCATGGCCTTGCAGCCGATTTCAGTCTTCACAGCCCGCTCACATTCAAACACCCTCTGTTTTGACTGTTCCTTTTTCTTTGGAGTGTAGTAGTGTATCCATGTTTCATCCACAGTTATGTATCGATGCAGAAACTCATCAAGATTGAGATGGGAAAGCACCAAAATAGCCTCCGAGTCAACAACAATACTGTTTATTCTCCTCTGAGAGCAAACGCGGCACACATTTTGAAATTGAATACACTGTACCTTTCGATATGTAGTAGCAACTATTTTGCGCACTTTGATTCTTTGAACACTCACGATCATATCCTGAATTTTGTCAATCATTTTGGGGATAGTAAACACTGGACATTCTGAACGATGTTCATCTTTTGTGGATGTACAGCCATATTTAAATGCATTTACCTAATTGCAAACAATTCCAAACACAGGAGCAGATTTTCCATGAACTCCATTCAATTCAGCTTTGATCTCTTTCGTAGTTAAGCCTTTTAATATAAATGTTTAATCACTTCTCGGACCTCCTTTTTTCTGTTTTTCTAAATAAACAAAAGTGTTTAGCTTCAATTGACAATACAAATGAAACCATGAGATGGATATAACTGAGACTTTAATAGCTATCTAGTGATTGATGATGAAAAACAAACCATTTATGATACTGAGAGTACCATCTTTTGGATTTTTAAGGACTTATTGAATGACCCTCGTATTTGGGAAAAAAAGGTTGTGTTATTAAACCAATACTTTCCTCATTGGATGTAATTGGCTTTCTCATTGTTTTCAAACCCATATGCAAGGTTTAATGGCTTACCTGTTTCATTTTGATGAGAGAAACCCTGAACTACTGCTGTTGGAATTGTGTCATATGAAATCTGATGCCTCAGTCTCTTTCTGCCAACTACAGAAGAAAATTTTGAAGAGAAAATGAACAAATGCTCAAACAAAACAAACATTACTGCTTTGATAATTTTGGTAAGGACAAACAAACTGAAAAAATGAATTTACGAGATGAAAATTTAGGATCAAAGCTTTGTGAAACAAGGAAGAGTTAAAAATAGGATTTGGGGAGGGAATCGTAACAGATGGGTATGATTATGGGATGGGATTAAGACAGAAATTTGATTTTACAACAGCTCAGAAATAAAGTTATGGATAAAAAAGTTTAAAATACTCAACATGGCAATTTTTCCATTTGTTTACCAATAAAATTCAACCAAACTTATGCATGCAAAGTATGTACCTCTACCCAGATCTAATGACAACTGAGAGACTCATAGGATGCAACAGTAATTACAGAAATTAATTCCTTCAATTATGAACATGCATACAAATATGAGGGAAAAGTACTCAAAGAAAATTTTTTTTCTTTATTCTCACAATGTAAACCTAAGGAAATAGAAACATGAGAGATACAAAGTTACATTCATTTGGAGTGTTTAACTTCATGCCTTTTAAAGCTGCTTTAATTTAAGATTTGTTTTAATTGATTGTGCTACTTCATACGATTTAAGAAAGATTGACATTTTTCTTAAGGTAAAGGTAAGGTTTACTTAAAGTAAAGGTAAGTTAAAGGTAAGGTTTAAGTATAACCAAAGGATTGGGACCAGTAAAGAGTCTTTTCACTTCTAATTATTCCCTAAACATTCTTTCCAACAATTACTGAATGAATAAAAAGTCAAGATAAGTTATGATATTTTTTTGCAAGCAGAAGAATGAATTTAATAAGGAATCATGCAAATCTTATAAAAAAGACGGCTATTCCTTAAACCTTACAGTTTCATCCCCATGAAAGTAGTCCTGTGAAGTGAGCTGTTGAAAAGCAAAACAAAAAATTTGATATTTTAGATTTAAGGCCAAGGATGAGTGGCGAACTATGAAAATATGTTTCTATGTAGATTCATTCCAGAGCAATGCAGTAATATTTGTTGATTTCTACACGAAAGACAGACCAACAATAACTTGTTGTTGCTTTTGGGAAGATAAAAGTTGGATACCAATAGCCAGTAATAAATTTCTGAAAGATTATACTCAATTTTCCATTAAATAATAATTCCCTAATAATAAACTGGATTAGTTTAAGAGTCAGAGCTACTATTGTAACAACTAAAAATTTATTGATAGCAATGTAAAGTTAAACAGATGATTTACCTTTTCAACTTATACAGATAGTAAGATTGAACATTGCAAAATGCAGTAAAAAATATTGATCAATTACTAGAATTTGTATAATACTTTATGCAAAAATAGTTTACGAAATACAAAATACTTTATATAAAAGTTTATATTAATCTTTAAGCACTGTATTTCCTGGCCCATAAGACATTTTTTCCCGTGAAAATTTAATCTAAAATTGGCCAGCATTTTATAGAATGAAGGTGAGAATTTTTTTCTGATGTTACGAATAGCCATACAATAGTAATTGTAAACTACGTGCACTTTGACTCTTGGATTTTATCTTCTAATCACCGAGGAAGCCTTTCTAGCAATGTTGCACTTTTGTTTCATTCTCCCGTAAATTGATGCTCTTTTAATTATCTCATTTCTTTGTTTCAGTTACAAGCATATACTGTTAGTATAATCTTTGGTTCATCCACCATCTTATGGGCTGATTACTTACAGTAATCTCTGACTTAGCACAATTTTATGAGTGGAATTGTTAGACAAAGATTAGGGAAAAGGTGAATTACTTAGCAAGGCTCTTCTGTGCTACCCAAGGAATAACAGGTGTGAAAAATAGTGACATGACTGGGACAAGGATTAGCATAACAACTCATAATATCTTAAAGTTTATGGAGGAGGCTGTCACTATATGGAAGTTTGACATAATGAGAAATTTTCTGAATAAAACAAAGTTTAAAACAAAAAAGAGACATAACTTTTGCTAATATACAACACATAAGTCATACATTGGGGATTATTACTAAGATAAAAGCTCTTTGTTGTTTTAAAACTACGTTTTTCAGCAAATTCCTCATCATCATCATATCTAACTCTTAAAACATATATTTGTTCTATTTTCACATTCACAAATTACCATCTTCCGCAAAATAAATTGCAATCCAAAACAGCAAAATTCCACTTTCAATTTCACATTATAAATTTAGGATGGAAAAATAAAAGTAATGTGCAATTCTGTTTATCAAAATGAAATTCATATTAATGGAATAATAAAGTATAGCAATAATTGTTTTAGTATATTTTCAAAAATAGTTTCCTGTAACAAAGAACTGATTACTTTATAGATCAATACCTGTTTCACGTGGTTTGTAAGTGAATTTTATAGGATCACTTGAGTCTTTATCTGATGGTCTATAAAGCTGCAAAAATACATCCTTAGGTTGCTCTATATTGATATTCCTGTAACGAGGTGTCCTGCAATAACAATATGAAACTTTATTACAAAGATAAATCTTAATATGTTTAAAGGAAGAAAGTGAGCAAAATGTAAAAAGCAAAATGAAGTATATAAGTGAAAATAAGAAAACAATATCAACAAAAAACCCTAGTAACGTAATTGATAGTAAAATTAAGATATGAAGACGAATCAATAATATAAAGGAAAATAGAAAGTAGAGTTGATAGGGGAAAAAATGAGCACCCTCTTGATTAACTTACTTGAACACAACAGCATACTGGTGATGAACATCAAGCTCAGTAAATTTACCAAAATCTTCCCAAACTTCACATTCTTGGCCATACTCATCGTTATCCAACTCAAAGAAGCGTACCATGATATTTTCTGAAAAATGGAAAAAAATTTAAAATGCATCAATTAGCAATTATCTTCTACTTGATGAGGAGAAATTAGTTAGACTTCAATTAAGACAAATTATACTAAGAAGAATTATTAGAAAAAAAATTATTGAACCATTCATAAAAATTTTTACATTATCTATGCTTTCATATTTTCCATTCAATGAACTTGCAGTGTACCAGAGTCTTAATTGAAAGCATGTAAAAACATAATTAGGAGTGTGTGTAGAGATAAGAAGTGTCATATTAATAATATGTTTATTGTCATTTTAACATATGTATGTACATGCAGGCCCAGTCTTTTGTGTGTCTCTTTCTTAGTGTATCATTTGAAACTAAACTCTTATTTTGCTGGATTGTGTTTTACTCAATCACAGTTGTAGATCTCATTACATCAATTGCTCTTTTGATTATTACACTATTATTATATTAATTAAATGATATTGCACTATACCTATACTTTATGCAATGCAAAATATTTGCAAGCTACTTCAGATGAATATAAAAACATAATAGAAAATCAATGGTAGGAAAGAACATAACTAATGAGGAATTAATACAAAGGAAAAATTCATTTTCATTCCACTAACACAGGAACTGGAAACTTCATTTCCCATCACCCTAATTACTACATCTTTCTTGAAATTTACAGGAAAAAAACCTACGAATAACAAGGCCTGCCAGAAACACCGCTATATCAAACAGGATTATTTTGGGAGATGTCTTTGAAGCTTGATGTTCAATCAATTCAACCAGTGTTTCCCAACTTTTATGGTCTTAAGAGAGTGAAGTGCTTCTAATGTACAGAGTTCATTTTATTGATTGACAGAATTTAATATCTAATGAATACTTAGGTAGTTGATAAATAGCAGTGAAATGTTTTCAATAAAGCAAAATATTAGAAAATAAAAAAAAACGTAATATGACATCAAACTGCACGAATCCCATCATGCAGTTCATAAGTTCTACAAGTGGGACATTTTCCATCAATTGAGAAACACTGTATTTAACCAACTCCTCTAAGTTCCTATGTTTCAACCTCCTCCTCTGTCCAACTTTGGTGACAATTATCTATCTTCCAAAACTTGGTACAAAGCTTTCTTATGGGTCAAATCCAGATTTCAGGGTCTTTTGGAATCGAACCCATGATAACTAGGATCAATTTCTCAATAAGTCTCCCAAAGGAGTCTATATAACATAGAGACCAAATCTACAATACTCAAGGTTTTGGCATTGAGACATCTACATACATACAGAGAAACATGTTTATAAATTGGATATATTAAGACACACTCATCCACCCCTGAAGGTTAGGGAAGTGGAAGTAAATCGTCATTAACAGTGAGAAGGAAAGGAGATGGGGATTGGAAAGGAAAATCAGTGTTTAATGGAAGGAAACAGGAAGTCTTACCTCCCTTTCCAACCCAAATCTCCCTCCATTCTCACTACCAATGACTAATTTATTTTCTCTTCCTCTCTGCCAACTTTTCAAGAGTATATTTTCTTGTGTAAATGATATAACAAGGTTTATAAACGGAAGGCTGATCAAATGAAACTGTGGCTTAAGATACTCACTTTTGGCAACTTTTTCAACTAAAATGAAGATAGTTTCACCACCAAGACAACTGCTGTCAATTTTAT
This sequence comes from Ladona fulva, assembly GCA_000376725.2. Classification (NCBI taxonomy): domain Eukaryota; kingdom Metazoa; phylum Arthropoda; class Insecta; order Odonata; family Libellulidae; genus Ladona; species Ladona fulva. The sequence goes on along the minus strand of KZ308221.1, from coordinate 720,052 downwards.
CAATTCTGCATATTTTCAGTTCTCCAGTTTGTGCACTCTCTGAAAATTATTAAAAATTAAAAATAGTATAACTTGGATATGGGATTTTACACTCCATTTTCATATATTCCAATACTTTAAGAAAGATCTATACAAAAACAAAATTCAAATAAGAATTGAATAACGTCCGTTCACAATATCTTTGTGGCTTAACTGTAGAGTGCATCTGGGATAACTCTTCAAAACTAGTATGATTCCTCAAAAATATTAAGGGCCTATACACTTCCACCTCAAGACTCTATAGGCCACAAATAATCTTGAAGAAATAGGTTTCGACAAGCTTTCCTGGACGCACACAATTTTTCAGCCGCAAAGATATCGTGAACGGGCTATAAACCACTGAGAATAAATGCAAGTTACCTCTCTATTACTACATATTTTGAATGCTACATATTAAACAAAACAGTTTAATGCTGTGTATGAATGGTAGAACTTTGAAGACCCATTTTTCCTGAGCATAACAAAATATTAAAATTAAAAAAACTGGATTAAAATTATTATGACAATAACTCACTCATGTTGCTTATCGGAGTGGAGTACACTTTGTCACAGATTGGTCTTAATACTCCATATGCATCTTTGCAAAATGCTTCAAAGCACAGGTTCACTATGTTTAGATTCATCATTTTGGCCTCAGACTGCGCTTCTTCTTTTATCTAAAAATAAAAAAATTACAAACTGGAGCTAGTTACTTCAAAATTCATTCCTCAAAAATCAAATTAACATTCCTTCTCCCTACCATGACTACCCCTTGGTTAGAACTCTGATGAACAAACTGATTCACTTCATATGCTAAATCAACAACAATAACAGCTGATGTTCCTAAATAAAAGATAGGCCAAGTTGGAATTTAATTTATGAAAGAAGAAATTTCAACCCCAAGTTCCTCAACCAAATTTCTTTAGCATTGATGAATACCTATATACAGAGAACTTTCAACTAAACAGAACCGATTTTTAACACATGAAAACTTTGATAAGGAAGGAGAGAGAAATATCTGTATATGAGGCATCTATATTGAGACATAAGAAAGCAAAACAACAAGTAGAAAGAGTTCACTGTGAATTCATGCATGAAAATGGGTGTCATCAATGGCAGCACATCAGTTCTGCCTTTTCATTGCAAGGAATTTTACTTGAAATAGCTAGTTTTTGGAAGAGCTTCCTCAGTGTTTTTGTCACCTTCGAAATCCAAGAGAAAGATAACCTAACCAATGATTCTCATAGTGTGAAACTTCTTTTACGCTAACATTCCAAAAGATGCAGATATTGTCCCAGCCTCACCTTCACACATCAACAAAATAGATTAAAGCATTATTTCCAACTTACCATACTTTGTGACCTGTAAGACACACATCAATTCACAGAAGAATGAATCAAAAGCAAAACATTGCTAGAAAGGCTTCTGTGGTAATTAGAAGATAAAACCCATGAGTCAAAGTGCAACATTGTACAACGTTTTACAATTACTATTGTATGCCTATTGCTGATGTCAGAAAAAATTCTTACACTTGGCCCATAAGACACAGGCCGATTTTACATTTTTGTGGGAAAAAGTGCACCACATGGGCAAGCAAATATGATTCTATGATCTCATTTCAAATTCCATTCACAATCTGATCACAAGCTACATTCAAAATTCAACATCCATGGTATATATTTATGAATATTTCATTAATAATACAAAAAGGCAAATTAAAGGTATTTATAAGAGAAATAACAGCAAAATATAAGTTTATTGATTATTCAAACATCGAAAAATCATGCTGAAAATTCGGAAGAACATAACTACCAAGGATAACAAAATGCAAAACAAAGAGAGAAAATTGAAAAGATATACATAAGCACAGTTATATTTCAAGTTTCAATGAATTAAATGTAGTTCCTTCTCCTACCAAATATATAATACAGTTTGAAAAGGCTTGAAGCAAGATAAATACAAATACAGTTTTTTTATAAAAATAGCTATATAAATAATCATCATTAATATTTTCAACATTAATTTTTATTCTAACATAATATTTTCCATGGAATTTTGAGAAATGGTGCTTGCAATCTAATGGAACAAGTACTCACCCGCATTTCTTCTCTCACACTCAGACTGTTATCATTGCTCCTCGTGCCCTTTACTTTTTCTAACAACTCTCTCCTTTTCTTCTTCACCAATTCTTCCACTACATATCTTTTTGCAGTATGAACAATTCCCATGCCTTGGAATCTAAGGGGAAACAATAACATATCAACTTTTTCAAGTGAAAAAAATGTTACAGCAATGAAGAAGACTCACTTGGCAGTATGCTTCCAAAGAGCAAGACTTATTTAGGATAAAATTTTTTAGTAATGAGACAATACCAAATTGTTAACCAATTCCAATAATATTTCAAATTTACTCTAAACTTCCGATTCTGATATTCTTGCAATGACTATAATTCACGAATTTTAGTTACAGTTTGTTTGAAAAATAGAGAAGCTAGCTGAAGGTAAAAGATGGCAAGTTTCAGACAAGGAAGAATAAGAAAACAGTAAAATGTAAAATTTGAAAGGAGTAACATTAGCACTAAAATATTTTTGTCAAATGATATATTAAACCAATACTTATGTGTACCCCGATGATTACCATTGTATATGTCATTTGGATAATTTATTAGTGATGTATCATCCTTTACGTAATTATAGCAGAAACTTAAAATTTTGATCTCATGTTTTAACTTTTTATAAATTTGATATTCAACTAAATACCTATATAATAAAAAAACAGCGAAAATTAAGAGAAAAAATCAGTAAGATAACTACAGATAGTGCAGTCTGCATGAACTCAACCAGGTAGTAAAAGGCCTGCAGCGGTGATGAGTTTGACACCACTTATACATAGAAATTATCCAAACATTTGATCTGCTCTTGTCTATTTCATCTCTTATTTAAGAGATTTTTCCATGTATTTGGACATCTTGATCTTTTATAGGTAACCTCATCTCTAATTTACTATTTTATAAGTAAAAAAACTTCATTTAAGCTCAGTGTACAGAAAAAAATTGCAGACCACTGTGCTCTCACAAGCTATTATAGATAGAAGTATAGAAAACTAGGATAAGTGTTTGGGGTTCCAGAAGGCTTTAGATCTCAAAAATATCCTATGAGATTGGATGTAAAAGACAAAAATTAAAGAATTTCCAAAGGTAAATATTACATTGCCTCACAAAAACTTTGAAATTATTTCTGCTTAAGTATGTAATAGAAACATTATGGAGAGAATGAGGTGAGCAACTGGTCTCAGTAAATATCCCTGTAAACTGAGGAAAGAGATGGAACTAAGGGACAACCAATCAAATTTGCAGTGGATACAAATTTCAGTGGGATTCATAAATTTACATGATTTGGATATAATCTTAAAATAAAATAATATACATTCTCACTACCAATGACTAATTTATTTTCTCTTCCTCTCTGCCAACTTTTCAAGAGTATATTTTCTTGTGTAAATGATATAACAAGGTTTATAAACGGAAGGCTGATCAAATGAAACTGTGGCTTAAGATACTCACTTTTGGCAACTTTTTCAACTAAAATGAAGATAGTTTCACCACCAAGACAACTGCTGTCAATTTTATCAATTCTGCATATTTTCAGTTCTCCAGTTTGTGCACTCTCTGAAAATTATTAAAAATTAAAAATAGTATAACTTGGATATGGGATTTTACACTCCATTTTCATATATTCCAATACTTTAAGAAAGATCTATACAAAAACAAAATTCAAATAAGAATTGAATAACGTCCGTTCACAATATCTTTGGGGCTTAACTGTNCCAAAGGAGAGTGGATGAAATTAGAATGTAGGTAATCAATTTTGATAAATGGAAATGGCATTAATTTTAAACAGTAGACCCAAAAACCTAAGAAAGAAGAAAATCCTATTTCCAGTTTCATTCTGAAAATAACTTACTTTTCCTTTGATTAAGATACGAGTTTAACCAGATTAAATCTCTCTCAAATTACATTTACTCTATGAGTAGTCTCTTACTCAGTAAGAAATTCGCTGTCCCTTTAAAATGTTGGTCAGAGAATATATATCAAAGGCAGTGTACAACTTATAAGAAAATATTCTAATACTGTGTTTTTGTTCTTTTGCTCAGGTAAAAAGACAGCATGAGAAAGCAACTAAAATATATACACATAAAAATTCAAAATTTGCTCATTACTCTAACGTAAATCTAACATACATGCAGGGATGTTATATCAGAATTAATTTTCAGCGAAAAGAGATGCTCACACTGCAGTATAGCTAGTCTGTTCATCCACAACAATCTCTTGTGGCTCCTCTTGATCCACATCCTGGACTCTTACAGTAAGTCTGTGAGCGTGTGGAACTGGATTGTTTGAATTGCTTAAGAACGCCACTAGAGAGCATCTTATAATGGCAGGTCCACCATTGTAGTTGATGAGCTATACAAAGAGAGATTGACAACTATTAATTCCTAAAAATGAGACAGAGACAACATACCAAACGATTTACCAATTGGAAATGGTTAATTATTTGGTTTCTTTGCTTGGCATCTTTCGTTTGTATTATCTTCAATGAGAACACTTTTCCCTAAGTACAAGTCTCTGAACGAAAAACAAAAAATAGTCAAACTTAAGTACAAAGAACGCTTTTCAACATTTTCACGCGTAAATTAATACAATCTATTTCGACCAACCATTGTTGGGAGACATTAATAGTACAACAATTTTATTAACATACGATAAGTGGTGCAGTTTAGTGAAATAACCTGTCAAGTGATGTCAAAAAAGATTGAAAACCGCTGCCCTAGTTGAGACATAGTCAATATATTTTATAAATAAGGGGAGTGAACAATAAGAACAATGTTACTCGCTAAAACTTGGCACGCCAAAGAATTTACCTTTACTTCAGGGTACCTCTTCCTTAGTCTATCCGATCTTCTTCCCAAAATACACCCATGAGTACCCATCATTTCCGACCGATATCGGAAACGAAATTTTTCCTGGGGTTCTTCCACAATCACCAGTCTCGGTAACTGAATATTAAATGCATCTCCTTGAAGAAAAAATGTCACATAGGGGTTTAAATGTTTTCATTAGGAAAGGCTAACACTTAACACCAAAAATATACAAGCTGAATTAACGTCAAACCATTATCATCTCCTATGACTTGAGAAGAAAATGAAGACATGTTTGATGAACTTGTTAAACACGCAGACCAATCAACAGGTGTGAAGGAACTCATTCTTTCATGGAAATAATCTCGAAATTCACTACTATCCGCAACAAATGTGATTTCAGTGGTCGCTATTCTAATGAAATAGTCATCAAGTTCGGACACAGAACAAAACAATAGCAGATACTAAAAAATAGGATTAATTGAAGGCATCGCTCGAGCAGAACGGGCCTAAACTTTGGCAGCACAGAATAAAAACCATTCAGGTGGTTACAGCAGACATGGCTTCTAAAAGAACACTTCCTTTACTGCAGAAACAAAAGCAAACTTGGATGAACTTGGAGGACAACGGAGGTACTTCCCCTTTCTCCAATGTTTAGTTCCCCCTCCCCAACGCTCGCGACTCATCGTCACATATTTTTGCAAGTGACGCTACCATGTACATGACGTCACTAACCCATCCCATGGTGAATGAAGATGATGTCATGCACATCATGTACGGCAGACACGGACAACTTTTAAACCTACCGCATTTAATCCCTTATCTACATCTAAGTAACACCTCAGGCTAAGCAACATTTCATGAGTAAATAATACAAAAGTATTAGAAGGTGCTAAATGACCTAAGCAGTCGATGGAGTCGATGCACCGAAAAAAAAAAAAAAAAAGAGGCGAAAGTAAAGCTCGAGCTTTAGGCGAAAGAGCGTTTCATTGCCACCTGTTGCCATCGATTTGAACCGCATTAGCGGAGGAAAATTAAGTTATTATTATCATTACAATATACCCGCTGCGTATTGACTGTATATCAACATACGATGTCAACGGCATAAAATTACAATAATTGTAATGTTAACGATGTGTCTTGAATGCCTTTAAGAAATATCTTAGGAATTACTCCTACATCAAATTAAAGGTAATTCAGATGGCTCCCGGTTAGCCTAGTGGGCAACGCGTTCGACTTCGGTGAAAGCGGCCCCGGGTTCCATTCCCGGTGGGGTAATTTCGTACGTGCTTAAGCATTGACTTACACCATGTTATGCCTTGTTTTACCATTAAATTGCATTTGTTTATTATATTGTTTTATTACTATATCCTTTTGTGTGATATATTCCATGATATTGTATTATGTAATGAAAAATGTAATTTAAACTTATATTTATGTATATAAGGTGTTATGTTGTATGCATTACTTTTTTGACGAATCCATGCAAATTGTACTTTACCTACGGACAATAAAATATTTTTCCTTATAATAAAGAGCTGAGTTTACCATGAATAAATACACATTTAAACCAAAATGTCTTATTTTGCGAGTCGCGGCCTTTTCGCCATTAATACAGTTCAATTGCAATACAAACGCGCGACAATACAATTCTAACCTAAGTTGTATGCAAAAATGTCTCAGTTTGATGAACTTTTTGAATATGTATTCTATTATTGTTATTCGGCATAGAAGTATAAATTCTTCCAGGAGAAAAATCTTAGTTATAAACATTATTAAAATTGCTTCAACGATCAGAAAGCAAGTAATTATTACAAGCAAATGAGCTTAATTTACTAATTGCTTAGCCAGGGAGAAGCAACAACGTGGTCACCACTCTTACTAGCAGCGCGCAAAGTTTGAACAGGATTCTTGGCAAAGCCCGGGGTATGGAAAATGTAATTTGAAGAGGTTTTACGAAGTTTAGCCTAGGCTTACTTTCGCAATATCCATTGCCTGTAACATATTTGGCTGTTTCCTTCAAAAATAACATGAAATTTTTCTGCAACAGCTGAGCTCAGTGAAAGTTAGTTGTCATTTGAAATGGAAATACAGCAATATTTTTACTCACCAGCCATTAGAAGTTGAATAAACATTTTATGCTTTATCCTCTTCCCTTTACATGTTCTATCCATCCCAACATGAAAAATGTATTCTTCCCAAACATATGGCAAATTGGAAATAACAGACAACCTTCAAAAGTAGGTTTAAGTTAATTCCCAGCAATATTCCCAAAATATTTCAATTTTGGTACCACTAAACCCTCCTTGAAACCCACAGACCTAAGATTCCTTCCATAATCACCTTATTGTTGATTTTTTACACTGTTCACGTAAGCTGATAAGGCTTATAAAAGTGGTTTCTGAGAAATTAACAATTATTATATTATAATGAATAAATTGATACTATTCTCCTCTCCTCACAGCTTTCGCCTAAATATTATAGGAAACGTATTTCCACAGCTACTTGGAGAACTTCAGAATTTGAAGGTTTTACAAAATCTGTTGAGCATAGCCCAAAAAAGATCAAGAGCAGTGATGGCATCTGACCATTAAAATTGTTCCTTTGAAGTGTGAAAAAGACCAAAAGAAGTAAAAAAGGAAGGTATTCCCTCTGTCTGAATAGCTGACCATTCTTAAAAAGAGATGAAAAGTAGGCAACCAGTATTACACAACAATAGTTCACCATCTCTCCAAATACTTTATCTATTTCCAAGGAGAAACGGACATGAAAAAAGTCTGACAGAACTGGGACTCAAACCCAGGTCTCCCAATTGCAGGTTGGTTGCTCTATCCATTAAGCTATTCCACCAGAACATTTCTCTATGCCGTTTGGGAGACTATGTAGGTATTGGGCACGTGAGTTCGTCTGACTCAGTGGCATTGTTCACAGCCATGGCCTCGCAGAGGCACAGATCATACAAAGTGGTGTAAGGAGAACCCCCCTTAAAGGATAACAAACAGGGAAAAGGGTTTTAGGTACTTGGCATGATAAGGCATGCACCTAGGAAAATTCCCAAGGAGAAACGGACATGAAAAAAGTCTGACAGAATAGCTCAATGAAATGTTCTGGTGGAGTAGCTCAATGGATAGAGCAACTGATCGGCAATTGGGAGACCAGGATTAGAGTCCCGATTCCATCAGACTTTTTTCATCTCATTCATGTCATTTTTCTTATTTTTATTCTCAAATCACATGAAACACTTGTATATTCAAGCATATGCGTATATTATATGTATGTATAAATGCATGTTGGTACAAATAACATCTTTGCACAGTACTTTTAAAAGTTCTTAAGACAAGAATCACAAGCTCAATGCCCAAGAGGCCTCCCTTAAGAGATAAATGGTTTAAAAAGATTTATGAAAGAAATTCCTTAAGATAACAATAAAGCAAATAGAACTTAAAATTATATATATCACCCAAAAGTGGTACATATAACTTGTTGCAATAAAAATATATGTAATAGCATAACTTGGCGATAGACAATTATCAAAATTAATTATGCACAAGAAGAAAACTTAATAAATGCTAAGTAAAATGCAAATCATATTTTAAACTCAAGATTACTGGCAGAATATCACATACAGCATTATTAGCTGAATTACAATGTCATATATTATTTAGATCGATGAGTTTATTTTTTGAACTGACAACCGGCGAATCACATTATTTTTGGAATGCTAACCATGACAGATTTGAATTTCACTCTGATTCTTCAGCAAGCCAAATGTCAGAAGTGCAATCTCCTCCTGGATATCTGAAAAATTGGAAAGCATACATTAGTGATGAGGTATTATTTATCATTGACTCAACCACCTTTTGATCTGTTTAGGATTATTTAAGATCTATGTTAATCATGTTCCTTAAACTGTCCCATACTTCAACAGTGCTAGGTATGATCAATCAAATTCATGAGGAATCTACTTTTGAGTCACAAAATTCTTCATAAATTATATCTTAATTAGAATGTCAAACTCATTTCTTTACAACTTTTTCAAATTACAAACTTTCCAAAAACCCTGACTGAATAAAGAAATAAATTACAGAAATGGTCTTATGCTTTCCCAATGAATTTCATGGATGAAGCCATATTAGGTTTCAGACGCTTTTTTTCATTGCTGAATGCTGACACTTCAATTCCTGTCAACAGAGTCATCTAACACATTGAAATTTCATATTGAAGATGACTATCGAGACAAGAGTTGAAATATATGCACTCGTTGAAGAAGTGGCCCGGTTTGAAACCCAAGGTCTCTATCCTGATAAATTCCAAAATTGAAGGAAGCACTAAAGATCAGAAGAAGGCAAGTTATACAGAGGCTATAATTTCAATGTAAAAAATTAATAATAATCCATAAATTGTAATCACACCAGAGTAAATTCCTCTCTAATGTACCTAAATTTTATTATATGGCTACATACTTTAATATATTTAGTTTAATAAATTATTCACTTTCTATTTACCTGATTTCATGAGCCAAAACAGGACCATCAGGTTCCAATCCAAAGTCTACCAAAAAGGATGGATCCAACTGAAGACCACCTTTCTCTGTGTCAACCAAAAGACGTACCAAAGTAGATCCTTTCCTGATTTCAGATCAAAAAGAAATATTTATAGCAAGTATACCTCGCAACATCAGCCATCTTCAAATTAATCCAAAATAGAACAATTACAAAAATTTGTTTGGTAAATTAGAAGTGCATGGTAATTATAAACTATATTAGATGATTTTGATAAGATGAAGAAGAAAGGAAAAAGGCAACAGCTAAGTAATTGTTGCTTCTGGGTGGACCTGAAGCCAGAGGCGTAACCAAGGGAGTGGTTTTGGGGGTTCAACCCAACCCCACCCACAGAAGAAGATGTCATACAAACACCGCCAGAGATTTACAAGGTATACATGTTAATAAAAATCAGTTTCTATTTTCATTATATTTTGGGCAGAAGTATTAACTTCTATGATGGTTACAGGAAGCTATTCCCAATTAAATTCATTTTAATAAATATTACTATTCTTGATCCTGGTTTGTAGGTAATGCAGTTTCCTCTGTGGCTCTAAAACCCCCACCATGGACAAATCCTTGCTACACCCCAGCCTGAGGCCAATGTTGTTCGTAAAATGACAACCTAAAATTATACTAAAACCCTTCGGCAATTTATAATGAAAGCATATTTCAAAAATCCATAAATAATTTCACAAATCAATTGGCTTTCCAATCTGATATTGCAGATTATTCCTTATAAATTAATATCACATTATTCTGTTCTTGGGAATAGGAAAAGCCCTAATTTATGTAAGACTGCTGGCATTTAAAAAGCTTTAAGCTCTCTGAAAACATATAGCAGAAAAGTTCCTTGTCTAAACTCATTTACCATTTTAAGCATAGCTGAGATATTTTGAAAGGGGCAAATGTGAAACATTAGGAAAAAAGCATAACTCTCAAAACATGGAATCTCAAGATTTTTTCATTTAGTTACATTACAGCTAATGTTTTATGTGTCAGGGATGGCCAAACATAAGTCATTAATGATAAAGCTAAAAGAAAATCAGGGCATGAATAAAATTTACAAAGTGTATTACTATTGTACATACAAAATTGGTCATATAAATTACGTACAATTTTATGACATTCATACAAAATAAAGAAGATATTTGAAGTTTAAAATAACAACATTAAAAAATGTGAATCCATACTTACAAACGTTTTACATCTCTAATTATAAAGCTATTGGGCTAAAACTTACTGACAAAAAAATGTCAGTTTATCACAAATTTTAAAGAAATTCTTTTTATCTATATTAAATCCTAACTTTTCATTCTTAATATTCCCATCTAGATAGAGCTATAGTATGTAGTATACAATATTTGTAGTTTTTCATAACTTATATTTATAACAAAAATGCAATACAAAAACTACCCCTAATAAAAATGTTATTCATTCCTAATGAAATAGCTTTGGGTTCAACAATTAGCTGGAGGTTGTTTGACAAGATAATTTATAAGAGAGTGCCTCAAGTCTGCTGATAACGAAATGTGAGACAAGTTGGGTGATGTGTGGTGGGGTCTTGGTGGACCCTGAGGCTGCTATGATAACCAAGAAGGCCTATAAGGAACTCAAAAAATCTCCCATGACAAGTAATATTGACAAGTCATTTATTCACTATTTCAAGGTATAAATTAAAATGTAAATTACAATTAGTAATTTACATTTTAATTTGTACCTTGAAATGTGCACTGTTTGTAAGTTATTGTAGTTGGTTAGCAATGTTACTTATGTATCGATATTTTGAATTTGAGCTAGCAAGTCTTTTCTGAAATTGATTGTTATGCATATGCTGTTTGTAGATTAATATGCAAGTTATTGCTATTTGAATTGTAAATTATTGCAGTTAGTTGGTGGTGTTGTTTATTTGGCAATGTTTTTTATTTGTAAACAGAGAATTTAGGAATATTGTTTGAGTTAGTTGTTAAATGTGGAGTAAGTTAAGGTTGCCACCTAACCCAGCAGAAACTTATAATAATAATTAAAAAAGAACTATGTTATAACTACTTTCTACTGGTGTAAAGGGATAAAATAAGGGGATGTACACTAAAGAGAGCATCAGAGAGGATATGAAGATTGGTTTTGAAAGGAAGAAAAGATACTAAGAGAGAGTACACAGAGGAGAGGGTGCAAAGAGGATCATAATAGAGGATACAATGAGATGATATGAAGAGAGGATACTGGTGATGCACCAAGTACACGTTTTGGCCAAATGCTGAATTTTAAAATCTGTATTTTAGAGGAAGCCAAAAAATTTGTAAGATACAATAAAATCACAAATTTTACTGAAAAGATACATTTAATAATTATTGGAATTGTATTATTCAAAATAAAACCTTAATAAGCACACTTCATAAGTTTTAGATTTTAGTGAAGGAACAATGCCAAGTTTTGGTCAAATACAAAGCCCTATGCTGAACTTGGGTGCATCTCTACAGGATACATAAAAGAGAGGGAAGAGAGAAAAGAAATTTCAAAATTTCTTCTGCTTACTTGACCATCTCAGGATAAAACTGTTTGTCCCATGGAGAGAAGAGAGAGGAAGTTACATAAAGGCGTTTCCCATCCAAACTGAGCTGTAGCATCTGAGGTGCTCCATATAGCCTCCTCCCTTTCACACTCACTGCTTGTGGTTGCTCCTAAAACAGATGACATTCAATTAATTACTCTTTTTCTACATCTTACATAATACTTGTAATCACCTGGAATACACACCAACAGCAGCACTGCAAATGAAATTCATAAATGAATAGAAATCATTTAATTAACTCTAAAATAATATATCTATCATATACCCGCAGATTCATCTATGTTAAAGGGAAATAGGTTCCACATAATAGTGAATCATAAAATAAAACTTCATAATGGGAATAATAAATATATTACAGAAGATAATGGAATGTAATACATGAAACACTATAGTATAATATAATATATAAATTTAAAATATGCTGAATATTTCTTTTATAAAAGAAGAGCAAAATAATGAGTGGAGTGAAGATTTTTGTAAATATTTAACATGTTATATGATAAAAGTGAATAGAGTCAACAGAACAAAGGGGGAAAAAATTAAACTAATGAAAAAAGGAACAGAAGTACCCTGGAGTGTAATATGATGAAATGACTGTTAGACAAAAGAAATTAATAACCCTATCAGAGAGACAGGATATGAAAGTAATCCATGATGTTCACCCAAAAATATGATTAAGGTGACCAATGATGGACCTCGGTACTTCCCCCTTCAGTAAGAGAAATTTGAAAACAACAGACCAAGGAGAATTAGTTGAGACTAGTGATAGCAAATGTGACTCATTCATGTAAGTTATCTCACAGCTCACAACACACTTTAAATGGCCACTCCATCCTCCACTCCTGTAATGACAGGGAATGAACCAAATATGATGGAAATCCCTTCCAATTTACATATTTTGAGGAATGAAAGAATAAAACAGGACATTTTGGAGAATGGAAAAATCATCTTCATGTAAATGGAATATAAACAATGAATCTTGGGTGTGAAGGCCTATCTTTCTAAAGATAACATTTGCTTCTCTATGGTCTTCTACTACATGGAATTATAACAAACTTTGCATCACAGGAAATGCTAGAGTCTTTCTGAAGACATGAGTATCTATTATGTGAAAAATAGCCATTACTTAAGGACAATAGCATTCACAAAGGGAGCTAATTAATTTGACAGAAATAATTAGTGAGAAATCATTCAAGAAAAGGTGACTATCACACAACTTTATCAACAATATATGAGTTAAAGGATTTTCATAGTTTCCAAATCTAAATTAATAATAATAATAATAACAATAATAACAACGTCTTTATTTAGGCGAATTTTGGTCTATTGAGATTACAATTTGGTCTATTGAAATTACAGCCTCTACCATGAGTATCTCACATTTTAGGCCATAAACTAGATTCTGAGATACATCACAATGCATTAGGGGTTTCCTTTCTTCCTTTAAAGACTTCCTCTTATTCTTCTTTTATCCAAGAAAAACATATTAAAGATAAATTGAAATCTATACAAACATATATATGGAAGGTACTAACCTTCAACTCTGTATCAGAAACAACCTTGACCTCACTATCTTTCAGGATGCTTCCTCCAAGAAATATCTGTCCAACAAGGTGAGGTTTTGATGGCTCACTTACATCATATTGACGTACATCACCATGCAGCCAATTGGAGAAGTATAGGTAGCGATCATCAAGGGACATGATGATGTCTGTCATCATACCTAGAAGAGAAGATTGTAATGTACATTCATCTCAGAATACTACATTCTCAGTTAGAAAAGGTTAAAAAAAATAGGAGGAAGGAATCTTTCAGGTTAAATATGGAAGCAAAGTATGGGAGGAGTAGAGAAATAGATTATAAAAGCAGAGTGTTGCACGTGGGGATCACAAAGTTGAAATTAAGGAAACAAAAGTCTGATAAAGTTAAATAAGTTTCTTGCATGTTTAGAAATTTCAGTTTCTTAGAGTTTTGCATAAGAATGAAATCTGTAACCTGAAGAGTCTTCGTGCCCTAACTGACAGTAAATGAGCAGTTAAAAGAAAGGTGTAGGAAGTTATAAGAATGTAAAAGTATATAAATATGTAGTATATATAATCCATAGAAATAATGGCTAATTATAAGTTGCCATGTATTAAAAATTCTGAGAAGTTACATTAACTTTTGACACTATCATAACTGAGGAACTGTTATCAGTAAAGAATTATGTAATAGGGTAAATTGTAAGTCTCAGCAGGAGGGCGCCTTAAGTATATTTACTTAAGATTTGCATTTTGCACACACAGTCTCCTAATGTATGCAATTTTGAAGACTGATTAAAATAGCTCACGTAGATTTTATAAAAACTGAGGTAGAATTTAGTTTAAATTGAGTCAAAAACTAACTAAAACAGCAGTTTAGAAGAAAATAATAAAATTTGTCATCATTATNCATAGGGTAGGATAATAATCTTTAATTTCTTGCTTTGTTACTATAACACATTCTCCAGGAATAGAATTGGAGCCTATATTTTCTAATATTTGCAAGCCTTTTTTAACTGAGATGAGAACTTCTGTCAATTATGCAACTGTCATGTGTGAGGGACAAAACAAGAGGAAAATCAAGAGCCACATATCTCTACCTATAAGTCAGGTTAGCATAAGTCAGGATACAAATTTACTGTAATTACCATAAGTAATTTAGAAGGTGCAGGTAAACATTTCCAAATGAATCAGGAGACTACGTGGAAGGGAATATGGCTGTAAGTCAAACTGCGACGAGATTTCAGTTAATAAAAAATTGCTGTTCATTAGCTTTTGTAAATACTACTATGGCACAATGGAGTTCATTGAGACATTTAAAAAATTAAAATCTTAAGCCTGTAGTTTATATCTTATATAGCAATCAAAGCATATCTCCACAATAAAAGCACACACAAGTTTTCTACTGTACTCACCAGCCATTTCAGGCATCACCCAACCTTCAACTTTCTTCTTTGGCACCTTAATTACTTGCTCTGCATCCCATCTGCCATCTGGCAGTCGGAAAAATCTACAGTTAAACACAATAGATAGAAAATGGGAATAAACACAAAATGCATACAAAAATAAAAATAAATATAGCACAGATCAAAAGATGCAGCTGAGGGGAGATGACTCCAAAAAGGAATCTCAGATGACTCGGATCACTTTCATATAGCTTTTACCTTCTCATGCACATCTTAGTTGAATTGCAAAGATAGCACTTTTATGAAACTTTTACATCTACGAAGAAGATGTGGTTATGGCAAGAAAAGCACCAAACAAATAATGCAACAGAAATGCATTAATGCTAATGACTGATGATAATATAAAATTTAGAAAAAAAAATCATGTGACGTACAACAAGATGGATATGCAAAGAAGGAATTCAAGGCAAAAATTATCTTTAAGGATTTTTTTGTTTTGCAAATAAGCTCTTCAACATAGAGTTAAAGAAATTAAGTAAATGATGAAGTTCCTTATGTATTTTATTCCATTATTTATTTGACAATAAAAAAAGCGTGTTGACATTCTATGCATGATATTGCAGGAGTGTACATGATTCCAAAGATGGCCCCAAAAGCTTTTTTTATATAGTTAGAGATTGTAGCAAACAATACCTTTGTTATTTGTATTGTTTGTATGAATTTGTGGAAATCAAAACAAAATGCCAAGAACTGTGCTGCTCAGTTTTTGGAATAATTGTGAGTGGCCTTAGTAGCCTAAAAAGAAGTAATAATTGACAGATGAGTAAAGGAAATTTAAAATAAAAGAGGGAAAATTTTTCAATTCAACCTTATTTGGGTAATATAATCAATGAGGAGAAAGATAAGGTAGACAAAGAGGGCATAGAAATAGGAAAGCTGCAGACGAGGGAGGCCTATGCTGTGGAGTGGACAGCAAGTTCACAACCAGCTACAATGCATTTACTAATTTTGTCTACAAACATAATTCAACAAGATGCATAAATATTTGGTGTGTGACTTGTTCTGTAACTTGAAGTGACTAAATATTCTATTCTGTGTTTTATTTCATCTTTTTATGTTTTCTATTCCCTAACTTATGATAAAAATTCTATATAATGTATTTTCACAACAAATATTAACTCAAGCAAGATTTAACTAATTTTTTAATAATTAATT
>KZ308221.1:654977-703332 GCA_000376725.2 Ladona fulva | reverse complement strand
ATTTCTCGGGCCTTATACGCCCGCGATGAAAAACCGGAATTAGGTTTTTAGAGGGATAAAAGCATGCCCTTTCTTTTAAAAATAATTTGGAAAAGTTTCGAGAGGGTCTTTTTTTTGTAAATGTGAGCTGAATATACCATATTTTCGGTGTTGTAACTAAAATCGCAAAATTTACACTCAATTTTTTAACTAAAGGATGGCATTAAGAAAAATAAACTTTTTATTCAAACACTTTGTATAGAGTAGTTATAAGGCACAAAGTTTTGTGTTTATGTTTATTTCAAAAGATATAAAATTCCAAACTTAAAATTTTTTTTGAGCCATAATTTTTTGGGCTGATTTTGCTTCAAATTTTCTTTGCGGATTTTGTTCATGAAAGTTTTCTTATTATTTTGTGTAATAGAGCAACAAAAGTTGTACAGATATACCAAGTTTTACTTTTCTTGACGGAATACTGCCTGAGATAACGTGTCTCAAAGTTCTTCTTCTTCTGTCTCAGAAGGCTGCGGTAGGGGGTCAAACAAATTACTATATCTCAGCAAATATTTCATCGATGGATGTAAAACTTGGCTAATGTTCACAGAGGATATGAAGTTATGTTCACACAAGATTTCATTGAAATCGGTGATGGTCGAGCAGGGACCGTTGGTCCAACTGAAATGGAATGGTCCATCTGGAATCCACACCAATTTATATACATAATAATATCCCAACAAGGCTTAACATCAAACTGGAAGCAAAAATTATCTTCTTAATTTACCAGTGTATGAAATACAAACCTATAAACTACTGCATTCAGTGCACAGCCAACAAATCCATAATCTTTCTTAGGATCATGAGCAAAGCGGATCTCTAGAGGGGCAACACCATCTTCACCTAAATCGATCACTTGCATCAGCTCACGCTTTTTCCAAGACCACACATTCAAACTTCTCCCATATACACCTGAAAGAAGGGAACCATTCACCATTAAGCATCTTATATTATGATTGAAACTTTGAAGAATAATGTTCTTATTTATCCACTGGAATTCAAAGTCTGATAGTTCTTGAACATCTATTTGCCATTTTGTCATCACAGGCCTTTATCATAAGCATGCATTACAGAAATATTAACAGAGAGTTGTTGATTTAAGAAAATGACATTCATTCAAAGACAATGTCCAATCATTAGTTAACTGATTACTGATTTTAGTAGCACCATAGATTTTTCAGAGAATAAGATTTATTACTTTTTGAAAGACAGAGAATAAATCAAATTCATATAATTTCTTAAGAACAGCTAATTACTGGCACATAGGAGGAAAAAAGACCTGCACAACGAGCAGAGACAAGAGTATGTTTTAGCATTGTGAGTAAAACAAACACTAAAGCTCAGGCTAGAGAGGGAGCCAACCAAAGGAAGTACATGCTGAAGCAGCTGTTGGAAAAATATTTCTTGCAAAGCAGGTGATTCTGTGGATTTAAAGTTACATCTTTACTTACAATGAATACAACAGTCCAAGCCTCCTTCCAGAAATTCCTCACGAATAGCAAATAAAATATTCTAAAAATCTTATACATTGTACTGCTGCATCTAGTACTTTTCTGAGTTTTAATTTATCAGAGCAAGTGTTTGTTATTTATGCATGATTATAAATTCAAACATAGATATCTTTCATAAAATTGTTCCTCACCAGGTATGTCTGCTTTTGGAGAATTTCATTAACTGATCACCTACCATAAGAAGAATATATAAATGAAAATTTTTTGATGAATTAGATAGGGATAAAACACAAAGTTAGTACACTAGACAGAAATAAGAAAATTTCTGTTTCTCGCAAAGGGAAAGGGGATAATTACTGATCACAAACAGCAAAAACCACACTGATAGGTACCCTCAAAGAAGTCCTACTTCACATTTCTTCTTAAGGTGTCTACACAGACACACTTATGTGTCTAGAATAAATGCATAGCCTGAAGTCCTGCGGTATAGACACTTGGCTTTGCTGATGTCACTAAACCTATGAAGTGTCTATCTCACCTCCAAAATACTCATGAATTAGAAGTAAAACATACTCTGATCATAGGCATCCTTAGGATCAAAGCCTGGCTTGAAAATGCGAGGGGTCCCCCACTCACTGGATATTAGCACATCAAAATATGGCTGATACCAAAAGTCATAGCCAAACTTAGCCGGTTTACTGTTTTTGGATCTCCAAAGGCCTGTAATAAAAACAGTTTATTTAAATACTGATGTAGAGCATGATAGAGAAAAAAAGTAATAGAATATAGAACACAAATTTACAAGATTAATAATTAATTTTTCTACTATAATAAATATTTATAGCATATTTTTGTGATACTTTATCATTATTTTTATTGATAATAGTTTCTGAATAGGAAAACAAAGGGAAAAAGGAGAGGGTCAAAAATTATCTGACTCTGCTTTTTACACCATCATAATTATGCCTGACATCCAAGACTTAATAGGCATTGTTGGAGCCATTCACTCTTTTAAACTGTGTGCAATCTCTTGAAGATTAAAAGAGCAGAGAACTCAGCTTCATAACATAAGCCTTAATGCTAATACCTACTACTACCATTGCTATAGAATCGCTGAAAACTGAAAAATCCACTGTCATTGGCATAAATAATTCACAAAGGAATGAAGGATTAGTTCCTTCCTAACGGAAAGCGTTCAGGAAGTGAAACTTTTAATTTAAACACTCTGTATTAAGTAGTTATAAGGCACAAAGTTTTGAGTTAATCCAATGTTTATTTGCTGAGATATAAAATGCCANTTACCCCATTATTCCCTCTTGAGGATCGCCGAAATCAGGCTGTCCGAACCGCGCGTTACAATTGCATTGTTTCTTTTTACAAATATTTGTATTGCGTATACAGTAAATCCTCATCAACACGAACCTTAAGGGGCAACAAAATTAGAGTCCATGATAGAAATATTCATGTTAACAAAGTAACTGCAAAAAATACTTATATTACCACAATTTAGCTGCTTGCAACTAACATGAGCAAGATTATTTAAAGACAAAAGTTTGCAATCCCATCTTTATGACAGGATAGGATGAAAACCTCAGGAATTACTGATATGGAAATGTAAATGAGGAGCCAGTGTTCCATTGCTATAGAGAGTAAACAAATTGTTGTGGACATACAATAGTAAAATCATATATAATCAAATTTGTGTCTCATTATATGTATTACAAGGTTTTGGGAGCAGAGCAAACCCAGCTCCAACCTAAAAATCAAAATCAGACTGTTTCAAGGACAAAGGTTATGGAAAGGATTTTAGATGTAAAAACAACTTATTTGTGTATTTTAGCAGACAGTACTTTATCTTCAGGGAGTAAAAAGTTTGCTGTCTGTTTCCCCTCAAGAGTGTCCACTGCAGAGGGGTTTAAACTTTATAGTTATATATAGGCTCCTGATAGCCAAGTGGACGCAGTGAAGTGGAGAAACGCATTTGACTTCAGTGAAAGCGGTCCCGGGTTCGATTCCTGGTGAGAGCCTATGTGCGAAATGACCTAAGCTGTCGAAGCACTTTTAACAAAACTACTACTACTAGTAGTAGTATTGTTAAAGTGCTTCAACAGCTGAGGTCATTTCAGATGTAGGCTCCCACCAGGAATTGAACCCAGGACAACTTTCCCCAGAGTCAAAGGTGGCTATCTGAGAGCCCTTAAACTTGACTCAGAATGCAATACTTTTAATAAAGAACTCATAAAATTGTCCATTATTTTTGGTGTCTCTTATTCAGGCTTGTCCGTTAGCATGTGTTTTACTATATATAAAAATTTAGAATAAAAAGTAAAAAATTACTTTTGCAATTTATCATGGGTGATGTTTTAGATAACTTAGCTATTTAGTTTTGAAAATTCTTGCTGAATAATATTGCTTATATGACCAAAATTTAGAACCACCATTGCCAGATTTGTTCACAGTAACTGGCTCTGCTTGTTGTTTAATGACAATTTAAGAAGCGCAAGAGTACTGTAAATCCCATTTTAAGAAAGAAGGAAATAATTAACTGAAACAATTAAATCATTATTGTTCTGTTTTTCATTTCATAATTCCTCCATAAACTTCACAAAAGGGGGAAGATATTTTAAAATCTTAACATATATGTTAACAAATTTTAGACCTTGCATCACAATGTATAATTAAAACAGATGTTATAGGGCCCAGTATTAAAATGGTTTGTTAGACTTACGATGAAGATTATAAAACATCCATGCTATTCCATCATATATGATTCCATCATATAGATTAACGTTCTATCCTCCTCCTTGATCATCCTCAAATTTTAAATAATTACAAGGTTTCTCAATGTAAACTAAGTGGATGTTTTGCAGTTATGATCATATAAATTTTTATAGAAGTGATAATTACAATATTTTCAAGGAACTGACTAACCTTTAACTTCTAAGGAATGGGCATCAATTAACATGAAATCTCCTTTTCCTTCGTCGTTGGCACTGCCATCTCCCATAGTAGAAATCATGATCTCGCCACTGGGTAGACAGTGAGAAGTGTGTGGAGTTGAAAGACCAAGTGCATGCATTTCTTCTGCTTCTATTACCTAAAACGATCACCACTGTCATTGGTCTGCATGCCTTAGAAACCTCTCATTCATTTTTAGAAGCCTGAGTCTCCACTTGCATAAAAAAACTTATGTAGAATATGAATGGCATAACATAGAAATACCAACTGAAAATTTGGCTCAGGTTTGATATTGGTAAACCACCACACCAGCACCACACGTGAAGAATTAACTACTTGCAACAATGTTGCTACAATCCTAGCGCTAACATTGAAGGGTAATAATAAATAATCTAATTTTTATGAAATGTAAAATGAATTCAAATTAGAAGAAGAAAATCCATAAAGTAATATAATTAGAGAAACATTTGCTTTGTATAGGGTTGGGTAGGTCGAGTGAGGTGCAGGGTACCTGAATAATTTCATTATTACACTAACACAATTAGTACATTTTTTACACACTGTTGATGCAATGGTCATGGTTGATCAACATCAAACCTATTCCAATGATTTAATCAAATCACTTAGACAACATATACAGTCAATCCCGCTTAAATGGGCTACCATTTTATTGTGGCAGCTGCTTATTTGGGTCAAATTTCGAGGAACGGAAACCAAACTATTAAGGTGATACATATTTTAATTGCTTGATTGGGACAGTAATCCACTTATTCGGGACAGTAATCCACTTATTCGGGGCAGTAACTGACGTCATATTCCAGTCTTCTATTGTCGCCTGTTGAAAAAGCTCAATCAAGTAAGCACAAGTAAGTACACAAGATAGGAACATTGTAAGGGCGCATAGGTGCCAACTAGATTTAGATCGATGCCCCTCGAGCCTCCAGTGGCAAAAGGTAAATAACAGTTACTACTCTTGACGGATTTTTACAGTATAATATTGTGAGTATATAGCATTTATTATTTCCTTAACAATTTAAAATTAGTTGTAAAAATAATGAAATAATTTTATTTTACCTAAAATTCTATAGCTTTTAATTAAAATAAGTAATATGCAGTATGAGACTATTAATTATAAATATAATTACACAGGAGACTGGGTCACTTGAACTAGATATTACATGAAGCAACTGAATAATATGGCCACAGGTATTTTGTTTGCAGGAGGAGATGGAAAAACTTGCATATCCTGTGTAAAAAGGGAAACAAATGAGGCAGCCATTTAGCAAGGTAAAAGCAAAAAGGGCTAAGGATAAATTGGGCCTCATTCATTCAGACCTCTGTGGGTCCATGAGTGAAGCTTTATGGAGTGGTGCCAGATATCTTTTGACATTCATTGATGATAAGACGAAGTTAAATCAAAGTTTCAGGAATTCAAAGCCATAGTTGAAAATGAAACAGGAATGAAGATTAAGATTCTACGGTCTGACAATGGTAAGGAATATGTCAACAATGAATTTCAGGAAATTCTCAGACAAGAAGGAATCCAACGTCAGCTGACCGTGCAGTGCATCCTGGAGCAAATTGGAGTGGATGAGCGAGCGAATAGAACCATCATGGAGAAGGCTCGAATTATGCTTCAGGAGGCTGGACTAATTCAAAGGCTGAAGCTGTAAACACATCCTACCTGAAAAATCGTTCACCCACTAAGGCAGTGATGGGCATGACTCCCGAAGAAGCATGGTCAGGTGAGATAGTAGATCTTGGTCATTTGAGGGTTTTCGGCTGTAAAGGTTATATGCATGTACCCAAGGAGTGAAGAAAGAAACTGGATTCAAAGAGTCGGGAGATGGTATTTGTGGGATATTGTGAGAACACAAAGGGATATAGACTTATTGATCCAAGTTATCCTTCAAGGGTGTAGAAATCTAGGGACATTATATTCATCGAGAATGATATAATTTGCGAAGAAAACATCCAACAGCTGGATATAACAACAGAGAAAGAAGGGATTATTTCTGAAGTTCCAAAGGATGCTGGAGAGACAGACGATACCCATTGGTCTCAGCAATGGAAACAGCTGATGGACTTGAGATGGAGCCTGGATGTGAACCATCTTTGATGGAAGATGAGGAGCAGCTGCCAGACCCTAAAGTACCCTTGTCAACTGACTCTGTTGACAATGAACCAAGGTATCCAAGGATATGAGTCTCTTCAACACAATGGTGCATGGGAGCTTGTGGACTTGCCCAGGTACAAGAAAACAGTCAAGTGTAAATGGGTTTTCAAAGTTAAAAGGGATGCTGATGGGCTTGTTGATCGATATAAAGCACGTCTTGTTGCTAGGGGCTTCACCCAGAGACATAGTGTAGACTATGAGGAAACTTTTTTCCCAGTAGTGAGGTATTCCACTCTTAAGATTTTTGATGGCCCTTGCAGTGGAAATGGACTTGGACATTAACCAAATGGATCCACAGCTTTCTTAAATGGTGACCTTGAGAAAGTTTATATGCACCAGCCCAAGGGATTTGTGATTAAAGGGAATGAGAACAAAGTGTGTTTGCTGAAAAGAGCAATTTATGGTTTAAAACAGTCATCAAGAGCTTGGTATGAAACAAATCTTGTCTTGTCCAACATGGATTTTAAAAGATTGGAAAATGAACCATGCATTTATTACAAAAAGGGCAAATCCATTCTTGTAATTGCATTATATGTTGATGACATTTTTATTTTTAGCAGTGACTTGAAAGAGAGAGATGAACTGAAGGGGAAACTCATGTCCATATTGATATATATGAAAGTCCATATGAAAGATTTAGATGATGTAAAGTGTATGTTGGGCATGAGAGTACGCAGGCAAAACGGCAACATTCTGTTGGACCAGAAAAGGTATATACAAGATGTCTTGAGAAAATTTAACATGTCTGAGTGTAAACCTGTCTGTATATCAATGGAGGTAAGCCATCAGCTATCCAAAGGTTCTGAGAACAATTCTGATGTAGATGTCAGCAAATTGCCATACCAACAAGTGGTTGGATGTTTAATGTACTTGGCTGTGTGTACTCGGCCAGATATTTTGCATGCTGTGGGAACTCTAAGTAGATACAATACTTGTTTTGGGTTAGAGCAAAAGTGCCAAGCAAGCGCTAAGATATTTAAAAAGTACTTTGAACCATGCTCTAGTGTTTAAGAAAACGGGAAAATATTGTTGGTTTTGTGGATGCTGACTGGGCTGGTGATAAGTGTGATAGGAAATTCTGCACAGGGTTTCCCTTAAATTGGCAGGCGCTGCTATCTGTTGGGAGAGCCAAAAGCAAAGGACTGTCCAGTACAGAGGCAGAATACATGGCTCTTTCTGAAGCAGCAAAAGAGTGTATGTTTCTCCATAATTTATATAGTTGTATTTTGGGGAAGGAGGAAACTGTTGTTCTGTTTAATGACAATCAGTCAACCCAAAAGCTTTGCATGAATCAAATGTTTCATAATAAAACAAAACATATTGACATTTGTCATCACTTTGTTAGAGAAGCTGTAAAGTCAAATGTTGTGAAATTGGATTACTTGAACACAGAAAGTATGACAGCTGATATTTTAACCAAACCATTAGCTAAACCCAAGCATGAAAAGTTTGTTCAAGAATCAGGACTGTCGGAAATGTATCTGAAGGGGTAGTGTTAAATTGTATTGGTAATCTACATTTCCACAATTGTCTGCTTATCACATTATCATGTGTTTTTTTGTTTTTTTTTGTCTGTGCATGTGGCACACTCTCATGTGAGTTGTGCGCACTTCTGTACCATTGTTTCTCCCGTACTTCTGTACTGTACCGTACTACCACATGTTTAATGGTATGAATAAAAGACACATTCGGAATGTATCCACTTCCATCTCTTTTCTGCGATCCCAAGTGTGCCTGAATTATCCATATTCTAACAAAAATGAGTAAAATTAATTCAGAAGAAATATGAGCACCTAAAAGAAGGGCACTAGATAGCTGAGCCAAAAATGCTTTATGGTTAAGACTTGTTTGGTAACACCAGTAACAGTAGAGTAATGGAGGAGTTGTGCTTGATCATAAAGAACTTTTTTAAAGAGGAAACAGAATTATGGTAGATCTAGAAAACCTGATTATCAAGTGGGTGTAAAATCATGACTAAGTCAACACTAAGGAAATAGGATCATACTCACTCTACAGATTTTTGGTGCTTTGGGATCTTCAGACATGTCCAAAATATATACACGGTCACTTAGCAAACAAGGCAGCACCATTTTGTCCCTTGTTTCCCCTTGTTCTCCAAAGCAGCTACTGCAAACATTCCATCCACTGTGATGCACTTCATCTCCAATGTGAGTCATGTAGGTTCGATGTAACACCTAATAGGTTGACAAGGAACAGTATTACATCTATAATACCCAGGATACAAGAGCATCTGATGTCCCTAGGCAAAGCAAATTTAATTATCCCCATGAATATGTCGCTGTTTTCCAGTACTCTATGGCAATATCTAGCTATTACAAGCCTTAATGAACCTGGGCGACAGCCTAGATTTGCCTGATGATTAAAAATCAGTAATAATATCAAACTTAAGAAGGTAATTTGAAAAACGAGATACTTAAATATCCCTTGAGACATGCTTAATCTTCCTTATATCCATTCGGAATTTTCAAACACTCACTTTACAATAAGTAGGGCTGTCTTCATCCACATCGATAGTTGCAAGATAATCAGCTTTCTGGCGCCCTTTGGGATCTGGCTGGATGCAAGGAATATACAATATCTTTTCTCTCGGCCCCTTCATTGCAGCGAGAGGACTGCAATATCCAGGACCCTTTCCACAGCAAACTTCAAAAGAAATAGGCGCAATAAATTTTAGGTAACTTAAATTATGAATCATCGATACAAAATATTGAAAAAAAAAACTTTTTCTCTGAAGTCTTTAATCTTTAAATAGACAAAAGATAAGTGCAATGCATTAAAAGTTTCTGATTACCTTTTCCATCCGGAGCCATCTCAAGTCTTCAAAGAACGTAGCTATGGGAATATGTAATTGTGCTCTAGTTATAAAAGGCAGCCTAAGTCACCTGAATTCAAAACGAAAGAATAAATTACGTAATACCAGAGGCGCAGCTTTATTCAACTAGCGCATGCAAGATTTACTTGAAACGATAGGCCAAGATAACAGAGGCATTCAGAGGATGGAAAGGGATAGAGGATTCAAGGTCATTTCTTGAAGATAAGTCATAAGAATAATAGCAAGAATGCTAAGGTCACTGAAACCATTCAACAATTACCAACACCGGTAGGATTTTCCAGGAATGAACTAAATCGATAGTGAGGGATAACACAAAATATTATAGTACTTTAAATGTTAATATATTTCGCGGTATCCTCCTCAAACCAAGTTTTACTTGTTACAGCGCCTTTTAGCTTTAGAGTAATGTATTCCAAGTATTTATAGGGTGAATGGTGAAAATGAGCCGCTTAATAGCTGTAGTCTAGACCAATTTAAGGAACAATGAGTTACAACTGATCAAAAAGACCTATGAATCTGAATACCTGAATTATACACCCGTTGAACAAGCACCAATGTATTTTAGCGAATTAAAAATCCGATGACAGATACACATTTAAAACTACGATAGAGCTGACAATCCTTGATGCTTCCAGTAAGTCTTTTTCAGGTAAAATTTGTGCGCCAGTTTACAGGTGTCTAATAACCTTATATGTGCGTACTGGTTGAAAGTGTGAAGGTTGAAAGTAGAATTAAAAATCTTAATTAGCACGGTTCAAGCATCCTCATTTTAATTCTGTCATATATATTGCAGCAATAATAAAACTGAAACATCACTCATCACGTTAGTCATCTATAGAGAAGTCAATCTGCCTGATGTCAAATTATGCAGTTAGAAAACTTAAGAGGAAAGTTATATTGAGCAACTGAACTTGAGGTTCTACAAACTAAAGGTTCAATGTTATCCTCCAACCGCGTAAAAATGTACCAATAATTCTAGCTAAGGATTATATTTATCACTTCATGCCTGGATATCAAGGTTATTATGTAACGATGTAGCATTGACGGCTGAGTTATGCTTAAAAGGGTATCTCGAATTTGTTTCTTAATTTCAGTGCTAAATTGACGCTGTCAGTATAGAATTTGAATGATACCAACTTTTATATTTCGTTCTTCTTCCCTCTTCATCAAAATCTCACCTTTAAACTTTTTCCAAGCGCTACTAGCTTATCGATTGTTTCGGTCGGCAGGCCAAAACCGCCGAAGTTCGGATTTCTTCTTATTGTAGAAAGAGGCAGCCATTATCGCATTCTGCCGTAAGGACGGCTTCAAAGTTTGTTCCGTTTGCCCTGACTGGTCCAGAAAATTGATGATGTTAGATGTTCACATCTTACTCAGTAGAAACCGTAGGGTTGCTAAATGGAGCAGTCAGGCAAAGTTGCCATCCTATTGACGAAACCATTCGTAATAAAATCTCACCTTGAAAGTATTATAACATTGAGGTATGGGCTTCTATAGCCGAGTAATTTGAAATGTCATTCAGTCCTTAATGGTTTATCCACTAATAATCAGCTTACTACAGGGAATCTTCTTTAATTATTGCTTTTTGTACTTATAAAATTAAATATTTATGACGCATAATTTTAATTTATGCTGATTTTATTTTTTGTTCCATTAAAAACAGGAGATGCAAGTTACAATAATTTTATCAAGTTGGAGTTCCTTGAAAACGATCCCTTTGCTCCATGCAAAAGCACTTCACTTGGCGAGGCAATGATGAGAGCAGAAATGGATTGTTAGATGTTGAGTGTTTGTAATTAAAGAACAGTGTTGATAAACATTGATCTCTATAGGATACCTTAACAGAAAATATCATAACTTCCTTTTAAAAACGTGAATATCATCTAAAATTAATTAAACAGAAGTATGTTTTAAGAAGGGGTTGCTTCCTAGCTAATAGTTCCACTTATCACCTTGGAAATGGTTCAGGGACGCACATAACTTACTTCAGTTATACCCTCTAAAATTTCATTATGTTGGTTTGTGATTTATCTTTGATTTTACCACAATTTTCTGTATTAAATACTATTTTTTTATTATATAAAAATATACCTTGTCTGCATTAGCAATAAATCAGTCACCGAATTAGTGGCTAAGGAAAGACTTTATTTTTTAGAGGCTAGGCCTACATAGAATTTAAGAAATTGATGCATGCGGGCTGCAGGTTAGGGTGCTCCGTTCTAAAAGAGTTGATGAAATCAAATAAAAGGGAAATAACCTTTAAAATGACCTTATTTCTTGGTTACAGTTGGGAAGTACTGATGTCCAGCAATTGCCATTTTTTCTTGCCTGCCCACATCCATTTCAGTGATCTTACTTTATCTGTAATGTTTGTCACTCATCTCAACTCCCTCCAAGTTGTGTTTCCTGTCACTTCTTGCAATTCCAAGCATGCAATGTTCCACACTTGTGTTGTCTGGAGTCTCAGAGTCATTACTGCATACGATTTCCATGTTTCACTTTCATATTGCAAGACAGGTAAATTGCATTGGTTGAAGATCCTCTTTTACTTGACATTGCATGTGTTTCTCCAAAAGGCACTCCAGCCAATTTTAATTCTTCTGTTCACTTCATTCATCCTGCTGTTCTTACCAGCTGTCCTGGATATACTCACTTCCTATTTATTAATAAAGGGGAGCTATCTCTGTTCCACCAAGTTTCAGATATTCAGGCGATAATTCATCTGCTCCTCCTGCCTTTCCATTCTTCATCTTTTTGATGGTATCTATTACTCCTGGGAGAATAAAGGGGGGATCTCATGAGTTTTGTCTTTCTTCTTGGTTGTCCTCTTTAACATTTTCTGTCTTCTTGTATAAATTGCTGAAGTATTCTGATACTGTTCTCAGTATTGCTTTTCTATTTGAAGTTGTTGTGCCATCTTCTTTCTGTATGGCTAAAATTCATTTCTTCCACATTGTTAAGTGTTGTCTGGCCTCATTCATGCTTATGTTGCTTTCTATAGCCTCTTGCACAACTCTTACATTGAAATTTCTCATATCTTCTTTAATTGCCTTTCTGATAGACTTACAAAGCTAAGTGTATTTTTACCACCAAACATCCGAATGGGTGGTGCTTTTAAGTCTGCATAAATTTTTGTTACAGAAACTCATCATGATAAATTGTATTTGTGCTTAGGTGGTAAAAAACAGTGATTCACCAGGCTGCCCCACTGCTGGTTGGTGAATGTCACTCTCACTATTTGACTGGAGATATTGTTGAAGCCTTCTTAGCATAGTTGAACCAAGGCAATAAATTGCATCCAATCTCCATTAACATCCCTCTGCTCCAATGAGTCAATGAACTGTGGCAGTGTGAGGAGGGATATATATGTGAATAGTCATGTAAAGTAATTCCAAGCAATAACATCTGATCATATAGATAAAGAAAAACAAATGACTGGATGCCTTTTGAAAGTCCTATTAGACACTACTAATGGAATTGTTTTTTTTTTTTCTAAACATTACATCTCTGAAATTAATTTCATAGCCAAGTGTGTGTCTTTAGAGAAAGGAATTCAGTGTCAGAGGAGAGCAACCAAACATGGAAAATGAGATAATTTGAATGTGGTGACTCCAGACAAAGTCAGTGATTCTTTCATTTTTTCCTGCAATGGCTTAAAAGGCTTAAGAGGATAACAATTATTAGCATTAAGCTGAAATGTAAAATGAAGAAAACAAAATAATCACAGACTAACATGCCACTCTAACATTAGAGTAAACTTCCAATAAATCCCTGGAGTAATGCAGTGTGTTCCATTGAAGTATTTCAGCTATTGGGAATACAAGGTGATGGATAGACTGAAAATTCTCTCAAGCAACAGTGATTGAGAGATATCTCAAAGAGAAAAAAGGTATTTATAATTGCCACCTTTGTTCATTCAGTACAATGAGATAAGCAAGTGCTCACATTTAAAACCTCAGTATAATTGAAACAAAAATGATTTAAAGATGCTTACTTGGAAGAAGTAGCATTCTCAGATGACCATCAGTAATGTGTTTAGGAATAGAGCAAATTCTGCAGAAAAATAAGCTAGATATAAATGAACAAATTGTAATACATAGCAATTTCTTGTATTAGCCAACTTATAAGGAAAACTTCCAGATATTTCACTAATTTATGGATTTATAGTCAATTAAATTGAAAACTAGGAACTAAATCATAATCAGTTAATCATAACGATATGCAGTATTTCATTCAACAATTTATTACTTTACATAATTTTACAAGCAATGAAGTAAAAAGAAAGTATTAAAAAATTGGTATGAAGAAATAGTTAAGCTTCTAGCAAGCAAATTTTTTGAGATGAAGCATGCAGAGCGAAATAAATAAATCTAAAAGGATGAATCCAGGAAAAGTTATTACTAAATGTACAATTTATACCAATAAATTCATGCTAAAAGTAATTGGCTAAATGAATGGCAAAGGGAAGAGAAATAAATACATTAACATTTACATAGCCAATTGGAAATAAGAATACATAAATTACTTTTAAGGAACAATATTTTTTTAAAATATACTATGTAATAACATTCCACCGTAATGCATCATCATCTTTGTTGAGGCATGAATAAAATTGCCTCAGTTTCTGATATTCAGAATCCAACTTCAAAATATCACTTTGTCACTCAATGGCTGTTCTTAGAAATTCAAAGGGATATAAGCCAAAGTTAAGGCACTTACATTTACTCCATACTTATGTATATATACATGTGTGTGTATAAGGTGGTGCTGAGCCATTTTTCTGCCAGAGGCAAAATATTGTATGCAACCTTTCATTTTATTCTCTATTTATTTATCATGATTCTATTCAAAATAATAAGAAAAGATAGCAATAAAAGTCTTCTTATATAAATTAATATTTTTTTAGATAAAATATTGGTTAGCAAACCATGAAGACCTTTTTTCAATATTCATCAGTGGTACTTGCCTCGCCCATTGGCATGGCCCTGTGTGTGTATGAATATATCCATGTGTTNTGAAAAAGAAAATTGTTGATAGAAAGATGTTTCTACTCAATCACAGAATTCTTGGAGTAGCCCTAATGCAATGTTTATTGCATAGCTAATATATATTAGGCTTTTATGTATAAGGTTGTATTTTGTGTGCATATAATGGTGCAATCCCATGTATTCTAGCAAACCATGAAGACCTTTTTTCAATATTCATCAGTGGTACTTGCCTCGCCCATTGGCATGGCCCTGTGTGTGTATGAATATATCCATGTGTTTGTATAAAGCCAATAAATTTTCCTTTGGGCATGTGTTTTCACATTCCACATATTAAAATGTCTTTTATTCATCTAATTATAAATGTACCTGTGTTTCTATGCTTTTGAGTGCAATGCTCATGACTTTCTAGATAATATTTCCTGCACACATGTTAATAAAAAAATTACATAACAGCAGTTCACTCAAAATTTTCAAAACAAATACACTCATAAAGTAATGAACATAATTAGAGAATCTTTTAACAGTAATATTCACAATTAGTAAAACTTCATTTTCTTAATTCTAATAATGCAGATGAAAATTGATAGTTTGGGGTAAACAATATGAATCACTCCATTTTGAATTTGCAAGACAAAATATAAGAAGCGTATACAAGAAAAAAAGTCTTCCCCCATCATTTTCTTAATGAAAGCTATCATACCTCACAGAGAATTATATGCTTTATAAATAACGTATCACTCCAGCAAAATTCAAGAATAAGGCTAAGGTATTGCAAAATCTAATTTAAATAAACATCAGACAATAAGAGTAGCATTATTGTTTCTGGGATCCTTTTGCTGTTGAATTCATTCTTAACGAGCATGGTTTTTGCAGTAAGGACGTCCTGACTTGGCATAAAAGCTTTGGCCTTCCAAATTCTTCTTGCACATCTGAAAATTAAAAATATTCATAGACTTATATAAAAGCATCACATAATACAGGTGATAAGAATTTCAGATTTTATAGACTCATTTTATTTTATTATTAAGAAAATATATAACAGCAAAGAAAAACAAGAAATGGATAAATTCATTATATTTTTTTCATTTCTTATGTTATATAAATAAATTAATACTGATTTGGAAATAGCATAATCTATCCACATAGTGGTGACAGCTATTAGTCTTTTCTGGAAATTGCTTAAAAATTGAAATTCATCACAATTTATTTCTAAAGGAGGAATTTTGGACCATTTTGGAATTGAACCAGGGCCTAATCTGAGATTTGTAATGAGTGTTTCTTTTTTGCCTGCTTTCACTAACTGAAGCTTACTGAACTCCATCATATTAAAAAGGAAATGGTAAAAACCAGCTTAACACTAGGCTGATATTTAACTTATGCTGAGAAAACTTAATGGGTCAAAATGACCCCTTTCCATCCTTCTAGGTAATGCAAAACTCCCATCCTCCTAGCGGTAAGAGTAATGGTGAAGTTAAGATAGCAAGTAAAGGAATGGAGAGGCTCAAATATCTACATCAAGGAAATTATGCATGTATTCAAGTAGAATGAAGTTCCAAATGTATTAGAAGTACCCACAGAGCTACTGTGTGAACAATTTATAGAGCAGTTAGGCAAATAATGAATTTTTTGCCCTCTTGGGTTTATTTGCATGCACATCCCTCATCTCCTTTCATAGAAAAATATTGTGTAATGATTGGACAGCTTAAAGGTGGTGAGGAAGTAGATGAATGGTAATACATTGAATGTTGTAGAATGTGGCTACTACCTTTGCTGTACAATATTTTTGAATAATAATAAAAGCTCCTCTTAAGACCTTTTAGAGTAAAAAGACCTTTACCTTATGAAAAGACCCTGAAGTGATTTATAAATTCATCTTGATATGAGAAATATTTTGTGTGTAGAGGAATTCTTCACGGGTTATCATCCGGATAAGTTCGTGGTTATTCACCGACGTTTCGGCATCGACCACTGATGTCATTTTCAAGGAATGCCGAGTATTTTGAGTGGTCCAGTATTTTATAACTTACCCAGATGATAACCCGTGAAGAATTCCTTTTCATTATTCACCAGGAAAGCAGCAAATCTTATTTTGTGTGTAGTTTGAGCAAAGTAAGTGGACACTTAATTTGCAAATATAGGCACCTCCAAGGCAAATAGTGGAATTGTACGGAGGATGCCAGTGTGACCAAAATGAATTATAAAGGCAATTGTAGTTGCTGAGCTGACCCTGAATATACAATGGCTTAATACAAGCACCACAAGAGAATGAAGATGCAGTAATTCTTAACTTACTGAGCAGTTGAAACATTGGCTGTGATAGTTGTTGTTAAGGGCCTCCACCCATCTGTCTCCAGCCTCTATTGGGAATCCACACGCAAAGCACTTGGTTGTGAATAATTCATTCCAATCTAACAACAAAAAAAACAAAGAAATTAAAAATAAACCACAAATTTCAGTAGACTAAAAATGTATCTTATAATTAGGGGAAAGATAAGGTATTTATGGCTGAAAATTATCCCATGAATAAGAAACTAAAACTGTAGAACAAAACTTAAGTTAGGAAAAATTTGGTAAGAATTAGGTTATGCAAGAGATGCACAGATGATGTTGTTATGAAATTGTTCGTTATAAAAGGGTCCCAAAGATCAAAAGTGAAAATTGATGTTTCTGAGAGAAATAGAGCCTAGCTTATACAGATACTTACCAAGCCATCAGCATGACGAAAGAAGTAAAAAGCTGATAAATTACCCAATACATAGACTAAAACTATACAAATACTTCCCTATGCACATGGGAATTAAATTTTTCAACAACTTACCAATTGAACTTACAGAAACGTTTATTTTGAATTTTCAGCTATTTTTGCAAGAATTGAAAAAGAAAATTGTTGATAGAAAGATGTTTCTACTCAATCACAGAATTCTTGGAGTAGCCCTAATGCAATGTTTATTGCATAGCTAATATATATTAGGCTTTTATGTATAAGGTTGTATTTTGTGTGCATATAATGGTGCAATCCCATGTATTCATGCTAGAATAATAGTGTATTATAAATATATAATGTATACTTTATCATAAAAATGTTATATGAAATGAGTTATATAAATTTTTTACATAACATTTTACACTATGTAGTTTATATTTATAGCATGATGGTATATTACTGTGATGTGGAATGTATAAGAGGGAAGAATGTGTTGTAATATGTAAAACATTGTACAACTGTAAAATAAGTTTAATATGACAAGAAATCAGTTTACCTTCAGTATTCTTACTGAAAAACTATGTGAATGTTGTATGTCAATTAATTACTATTATATATGATGATCTCAAATTAAGAGAAATTCAGAGCAGACAAATCTACTTACCAGCTTCACAATAAGGAAGTCCATCTTCAAGAAAGAAGGGATTGTTGCCAAAGAGTTTCCCACAGTAAGCACAAGCAAAGCAATCTGGGTGAAAGTGCTGGCCAATGGCATTCAGGCAATCCTGAAACAAATCAAATATCAATGAGTTTTTCATCAAAAAGACCATCTTACTTCATATGTGAAGTTCAAATTCTGTGATACTTATGCATTCAGGAGCAATGATAAGAAAAAGGAAGGTGTCCACATAAAATGAAAACGTTCAATGAATTGAAAAGTCACCTTTCTGATCACCAAGTACTCATATTTAGATTGCATTACCACTGTATTATCTTAGTCTATTTAGAAGAACAGGATAATTCTTATTTTAAAACATAGTAATGTTTTATTAGAGAACAAGCTTCATGAATTGTCACTGGTCTGTCACTACTTTCATCACCAAAAATGAACATGGAATTAAATGAACAAGGTTTCCAAAAGACAAACCATTTAGAGGGGCATTACAGAAATAAGCGAAAAGGATTTTGGGTAGAAAATAATGCAACATTGGAATAAAGAAACTACTGCAGAGTGACTAGATTTTGATTTTCTTGAGAATAATTACTTTTTGGGTAAAAAAGTAATACATTTTTTAAAGCCCTAATACATATGAAAGTTATTATTGACGTTCATGCTATAAGGAAAACTTACGCCTTTTATTTTGTTGTTACATTTGTTGCAAACTGGAGCTAGATACTTTTCAAAGCAATATTCACAGTATAGCTGTCCCTGCTCCTCCACAAAGCCAATGTCTTGTAGATGTCGACGGCAATTGTCCTTGACACACACAAAGTGATCAGGGCACCAAGTCTTCCCCAAAGCAGTGATGAATGGACCTCTGATGGGTTAAAATTTTATATTTAAAGGAAACATTGAATTTCAACCTACTTTTACAAAAATCTACTTTAACTGCCAAAACTTCATATCGTCTATTAATGTTCACAAGAATCTGATAGTTAAGACTTTTCAAAACCATATCATACATGAACTGTTTGACTGTCATACAGTACACTCAATTTTATTCATTCATTTTGAATTGTTTTCCTTTCTTCATGATTTTTTTCAATATTTATATTAAAAACTATACTTTTTTGCTTTTTATAATTTAAATGAATTACAATTAAATTCAAGCAAGAAGGAGTATACTTTGTTTAACATTAATTAACATCCATTTGAAAAATTTTGAGAAGCATCAAGATAAGCTAAATGCTTTTCTCAAATATTTCTTTGTTACATTGATCCAAACCATTTTGAAAATGTTATGATAATTAACTTATTGTAAAATTTGTCTTTTTAACTCAATATATGACCTCAGTTGTAAACAATAAGGAGACAAAATACCTTGGGATTTGGTTTCCACAACTTTCACAATGAGGGTAGTCTCTTTTCTCGACGGAGTCTCGCAATGTGGATACAACATAATCTGCATGCCACACAAGCAGGAGAACAAACAAACCAAATGTTTATTAAAATGATAGTGCTGTTAATGATGAATTATTTATCATAAAAGGGTGCCAACATGCTAATTTCAGACATTATTTTACACATTTCTCCACACTCTTGCAGAAAATCATACTGAAAACAGGAAATCATGCAAATTTGTTAGTAACTTATTTGGTTATCCTGGATATTGTCTTGCAGATGGTCTTTCAACCTTTCCACATAAAACTGGAAATGAAAAATGCAGCTTAAAATGCAGAAAATGAAAATGATATACCTTATGATAGATATTTCTTATAAACTGTAGAATTGCAGGGCTTTGATGAATACACATCAAACTTATGTCAAACAGAAGTTAGAGCGAAAAATTTCTCTCAGCTATAAAGATGCAATGTAAGGAATATTCTATAGCATCAACTCATCTTCAAGCTCAGAGCATGGAAAACATATATTTAAGGCAGTTTTATCTTTAGTTCAAAATTGCCCAGGTGATGAATTGAAAACTGCAATTTATTAATTCTCAAGGAATATTATTTGCCTTTATTCATACATTTACCAACATATGCATGCATACATGTGTAGGTGTATGCATTAAAATTTATATTAAAGTACACAAATTAACATGAATTAAAACTTGTCAGTAGTCTCAGAATTTAAGAAAATATTCATGCAAAACATTAGAAGGTACTTAAGGAATTTTCTACACAGAAAAACCACGATGACAATTATTAATAATGAGGTTCATCTGTAACTACTCATGATTTTGGAATTATTTCCCATCTTTAAATCTAATGAGTTAATTAAAAGGATTAATTTCAGAATTTTAGACTTCAGAAAATAATGAATTGAAAGATTTTTCAAATACAATGGTGCCAAAATCAATTATTCCCACTCCTAACGTTTATGCTGAATCTATCAAATGCTTTCCGAATTTCTTACAGCAAATCTAAGGAGGGATACTAAATAATTAGCAATATAACCTTTCCTAGCACCTACTGTTCAGACAAATTGCTCTGAAAAAGTTAATGGCTCAACTCAAAAAAATTCTATATTCATTTATGACAATGTTCTGTTTATCCTCAAGGGATTACATTTCTAAAGAATGAGACAATTTTACTCTCTACATTCTAGCAATATCCTGCAACCTAATGAAATGGCTCTATAGAAAACAGTAAATTTGGAGAGATGTGGATCCGGACAGTAATATTTTACCACTCAAAGTTTGATTTAATTTTGTAAATGCCTTTCATTCTTCTTATATGTTTTAAGATTACTCAAAACAGGATGGAAAATGGATTCAAAGAATACAGTTATGGAAATATATTGAATCTTGAGAAAGTTTCTGAATTAATAGTAGATGAAGAGAGGACCGAAATAAATGTAAACAAGTTTGAGAGGTATTTTCTTAGTCAGTTGTAACACTGAAAGCATCCAATGTGAGTATGAATGAAGTTGCTTATAAGGTATTTCAGATGACCATGAGCCAGATCCTGTCCTGCCATTTTCCCAAGCATAGTAAAATTATAAAATATGATACTTTTAAAAAGGATTGAGGAATGGTAATTTACTTTGCACCGTAAAGCTGTGCAGCTGAATCCCTAGGCTGAAACCTTTTTCCTTGTGATTTCCTTTGGGGAGGTTTCCTTCTAAGACTGCTATGTGAGTTGAGTACCTCTACGACGCCATCTGGTGGCAGTTCATGCCAATATGTGGAGGCAGCCTGCTTTCCTCACAAAAGCATTCCCAAACAGTGCAGAAGAGATGCAACATGGTAGTTCAGTGGTTAGTTATACTTCCCAGGAGAGTGGAAGACATGGGTTTGAGTCCCAGTCACGTCGATATTTTTCACTCTTTTTATTCCTTATAATACCTTTTTCATCCCTATGACATTAAAGTAATCATGAAGCAGAAACTACTGTGCAGGAGAGTTTAAATACAAATCTGCTATGAAAGAGGTAACCAACACCAATCTCTTCAGAAAATAGAAATAATTCATAAAGTAATAATTTTAGTGAATCTTATATTTCTTTTAAAACAGTTTCATCTTTTTTTGTTCAGAAATTTCCTAGGTGCATGCCTGTAAGTGCAAATTCACTTTTAAGCCTTTTCCTTGAGTTATCTTTAAGAGAGTTCTCCTTTGTTTCTCCACCACTTTGTACCGCCAATGCCTCAACAAGGACATAGCTGATGCATCACAATTGGACAAAACCAGATGCCCTTACCTACAATGTCTTCCAAAGGGAATGTCTGAATGTTCAGGCAAGATAGCTTAATGGTTAGAGCTACTGACTGGCAATTGGAAGATCTGGGTTTGAGTTCCTGTCCTGTTAGACTTTTTTCGTGTCTGTTTCTACTTGGAAATTCTCCTAAGTGCATGGCTTTATGTGCAAGTCACTATTAACCCTTTTCCAAAAAACTCTCTTTAAGATTTTATTTGATAAATGTGAGCCTAATCTTAATTTCTCACTTTTATGATTTCATCATCCATGATTTCCCCTTAAAAATTATACATTGAGGTTCTACTCTACCTATAAACAACCTTAAATTCAAGATTTGCAATCAACTCATCTCCATGAATATCACAGAAGATTTCACAAATTGAAGTAATTATAATTAGTATCAATCAAATGCTTCATTTCAAAATTTATAAGAATAACATATTCATAATGATCATTCACAAAAATAGATTAAGAAGTTAGTGATAAACACAGTTAAGTAGCTACAGAAACCAAGGTATGTCCAACGCTGATGACTTGCATGGATACTAAAGTAGCACAATTGTTATCTATTGATATGTACATATGAATAGTTATATTATTTGAGAGGGTTACATCCAGTCTGAAGCACCACTTCACACTTCTTGTGAAAGTTGAGGATAGCATATGCAAATGGTGTGTCCCTTTGTTTACCTTATCTGATTACCACACTGCCCACACACTGGGACCCTAACGCCTGGCCCTGCCTGTGGGTTGAGAATGCCTCGGCCCCTCCTTGGAGCAGATGAACCGGCAAATGCCCCACCCTTTGGAGGCCCTGATGGAGGAGGAACAGATGCTGCCTGGGGGGCCACTGGGGGGACCACTGGGGGGGCCATTGCAGGGGCTGTGACTGGTTTGGGGACAGAGGGGGCAGTGACTGGTTTTGGGACAGTGGGTGTAGGGATCCTTGCTTCGGGAGGATGGTACAAGGGACTAGCAGTGGGTGCTGCCTTGTCTTCCTCTTCACTCCTTGGGGGCCACACCACACGATTAGGAGCTGCTGTTTGGGGTGCTTCTGGTGCTACTTACACACCATTAGGATTGGACAGTGTGTTGGGAAGGTTCATTTGCATGATGCAGATAATTTTTGTTACAAACATGCAAGCCAGTATTGTGGGAATTTAAAATATATTTTAATGATAATCATCGCCCAGTGATGCAATTTTGTGATAGAAAGGTATGAATTTCACATGCATTAGTAAAAGTAAATTGTTATTATTGTGTATGGAAAGAGGAAAATATGGCCCAAACAGGAAAAAGGGAAAAGAGAAGAGTTACAAAGGAGTCTTAATAAGGCCAAAAGCATTATAGCTAAATCATCTAGAGCTATGAGCAATGCTTGGAATTCATTCCAAAAAAGTGAAAAGAAAAATACAACTTAAATATTGCATATATTTAGAAATAGCTAAGATGAAGCTGAAATAAGTAGGGATTTTTCATGAAAACAGCAGCCTTTTTATAATGCCACTTTGTGTGTATTGAGGAAAAACAGGTCTTCTTTTCATTAACTTAAAAAATCACCTTCACAAAGAAATTTCAAGAACTCTTAAGATATTTATGACCACCTATATAACACTTATATATTCATTGCACTAACATGTATAAGTTTTTTTCCCTAGGTTTTCAAAATTCTTGGACAGCTAAAACATATGAAACTGCAGTTATCTCTCAAATTAATCACATCACAGACCAGTATATTTAAAAAAAAATACAGTTCATCACATTTATCTCGTTTCCATGAAATAACCCAAAAATTAAGCAACCGCATTAATTAGCAAAATATGTATAACTCTAGTATTAAAAAACACTCATTCAACTTACTCA
This sequence comes from Ladona fulva, assembly GCA_000376725.2. Lineage (NCBI taxonomy): Eukaryota > Metazoa > Arthropoda > Insecta > Odonata > Libellulidae > Ladona > Ladona fulva. The sequence continues at coordinate 679,946 of KZ308221.1, read as the reverse complement.
TGCTTATAACGCCTAGAAACACTGGAAATAATTTTCTTAGCTCTGCACTACTATTATGGCTGTAAATTGGCTTATCTGCTAAATTTGTCATTTTTGCTAAATTTTCCCTAACAAGTGAAAAGCAATAAGCACTTTTGAGAGCTACTTAGTTCTGGCACACAGAAAATGGGCGAGGTTTGGGATTGAAGGATGTGAAAGATGCTGAAAGAGAAGTTAAGCAATATTTTATCAGAAGTTTCACTACATATTTGAAAAAATTGTTTCTAATCTAATTTCATTTATTATTTCTGCTTCCATAAGTAACCCTAACCTCAAAGAATTCTTTCCTTTGTGAAATGCATTTAAGGAGAGAATGAAGGAGTTATATGAATATTCAAGGCAGATAAGTGCTTAGCTGGAAAGGAAGTGGAATGAGCAATAAGAATGTACAAGTCATAAATTACTCATTAAGTTTTTTTATATATTGGAATCAAAATAAGCTTCGACATTTAAAAAAAAAAGTTCATTCACTTTGAGCTGAAATGTTCTCTTCTGAAATGAACTTTATGTCTGTTATAAATTGAAAAGTTATGCCATTAGGCTGATGGAAGAGTTATAAAGATAGGTATGAGAGGAGAAAGAAAATACTAAATTATATAAGATGTGGGCCACTCTTTAAATTGGCTATTTCGCACTTGTGTTGACGTCCTCACCCTGTTTTGGATTTTTTCTATTCCCCTAACAATCTGTCCTTTCAGTATAGAAATACTTCATTATTTCATATTTTCAGGTGGATATTAACACAATAATAAGAAAAAATCAGTCAAGGTTATTATCATCTCTAAAGATTTGTCTGAAACTAGAAGCCAAAGAGCTTAGTGCAGAATGTGAGAAAGAGGAAATATGGCAACATACAGTGCAAAATGTCATGATCTAATCTAAGGGGTCTTGTCAATTGATATTAGAATCTGACAAACTCAGTCAGTGAGAACACTCAAATTGAAATAACTCACATGAATAAACAATTGATGAAGAATGAGAAATGAGTCTTTAAACCTAAGAAAACACATGTTTAACATTTAAGTATATATCAGAAGGTTAGTTTTATTTAGCTTGATTTTCTATTGAATTAAGCAGCTCTCAAAGTCTTTGTATATTTGAATTATTTTAATGAAATTCATGATGGAATAAAACGAATGATTTTCAATGAATAATTACTGGTAGCAGCAGAGCTAAAAAGTGATCTATTCTAAATTCAATAAATAAATAAAAAGCATTAATTATAGGAAGTCAAACAAGAGAAGCCAATGTGCCAGAAACACCTGTAGAGTAAATTATATGTGAGAAAAAATTAAGCCTGTGCTACTGTATATAAGGATACGTCAGTTTTACCTGCAAAATACCCCTGAGTTGATGGCTTCAATGTTGAATAATTACCACCTGAGCAATGAAGTAGGTTATATTTTCAAATTTGTATGATATATTCTGTACAGATTTTCAAATAAAACACAACTCAGTAATTGGTTATGGAGAAAACATGGAAGCTCTAATAGGTTAAAATTGATTTTGCTGCCAATTTATCCTTGAGGAGTATTTTACTGATTCTAAAACTACAGTAGAGTTATTGAATGAAAAAGAAGGCAGCAGTAGAATGGCATGAACAAGACTCTAACCAAGAAGACTTGGCAGATAACTTTCAAAAATACTAGTCAACAGGTGTTCTTAAACATATAAGGCACATAAAATACTATGTTCTGATTCTTAAATATTATTTATGCCAGGTGATTTAAATGCAAATTAAATATTCAATGTATTCTACCAACTACTGAATTTACATTACTGAGGGTACATTTTTTGCCAAAGAAAAGAGGGGGATTATCATTTCCACCAAATGGTAATGTTTTTGTAAACCTTAGTCCAAATTTCTTGGAAGAAGGAACATATATAAAAATGACTAATTCTGGTTGCAGTGTATTTCACCACAATTTTTGTCTCCAACATTTATGCAAGTAATTTTTCTACTTCAAGGCATGCTTTTCTTATTCCAATCAAGTTGGTCTCATCTGAATTGATTTTCTTTTGCTACAAAATGTTTCCTCAAAGATTTTCGAAAGGACCATTTTTATACACTATGAGCAATAATGTGGCTATATATAACATTTACACAAAGAAAATATTTGAGAATTGTTATTCTAAAAGGATAAAATTTCAATTAAAAATTCAATTATAAAATTTCTTCCTCTTTTTAAAGCAAGAATTTTCAATCCACATTTTAAAGAGACAAGCCCTTGAAGTAAAAGACAGTAAAATCTAAAAATACAACAAGCAAATTTCTCACAACTAGTCTCCAGATCTCAAAGTAGCCTCAAAGAAATAAATTAAATTTGGGACAGGATTTTAATACTTTCATGATGCAACATCATTCCTATAGCCATCTGTTTTATAACTTGAATTCATTTTTAAAGCTTTGACAATGCAATTATTTTACCAAAGTTATTCATACAGAAAAACTGCAGTAAACAGGAAATCAGATCACTGCAGGTTTTTGGTAAGAAATTTTTCTTTAAATTCAAATTATGATTTAAATCAGAGTGATACCCATATTGCTTTCATTAAAGGAGCAGAGAAAACTTCCTGTAGACAACTATACAAAATTAAGTAGTAAGATCAAAGATGTCTTTACCGTAAACTTTCATGTAAATTTTCGTGGCAAAGAGTGAGCAAGGTTATTAATTGTTAATCACATGGTGATATCCCCATCAGAAATATTTGAAAACAGATCAAATAGAACTACTTCATCACAAATATATCACAAATAGGAAGGATATTATAGAGTGAAACATCAAATAATTTATGAGATTCATCTCATTGCAGGTTTAAACATGTCTATCAAAGATAGTTTCTTATTCTTGTCTCAAAACATGATGATTGCAAAGCAAGAAATATTGATTAAAATTCAACAATTTGAAACATTAAATTTACTATGAGAAATGTTCTGGGGAAAACACAAGAAAAGAAATTTTCACAATATTAAACTCATGATCATCCACTTTGAAAATATAATACATTCTTTTCCATGAAAAAATAAATCTAAAATATATTTATAAAACTTACAAGTGTCCTGAAAGGGAATCAGTATTAGTTCTGAGTTATCAATAACTGAAAATCTAAAATAAAAAAAAATACTTCTGAAAATTATTTTCCCTCACCTATAACTGGGCAAAGAGAGTGTTCATCTAATTAAGTCAAAGGCAACCAAATGTTGTTGTGTGAAGAGTACTACCATTTACAGAATACCAACATTCATCATTTAGGACAAATTCATACTACCAGACAGAATATGATGAAATTCTAAAGATATATTTTCTATGAGAAAATGTTTTAATACCACCATCTAACCTATGAATAATTTTATGAACAGAAATAGATACTGATTATTTATCCAATTCTGTGCCATCTACATTACAGTAGAGTTTAAATGGTATGAACAGGAAATATTCCACAATGCACTAATTCCTAATGTAACATAATTGATTTAAAGCATGGACAGTACAGTGAATTCTTTAAAAGTTATAGATAAATCATTTCAGACATTCCAGATCTCAAAAGTAAACTGAAATACTAGAAAAAAAATAAAGTTGTCATTGAAATGTATGTACCATTCGAATAAGTGAATTAATGTAGAATTTTAAAAAAAAATCTGATAAAAGGTAAATATTATCAAAAATAGTGGGAATAAAATTCTATACATTGACAACTTCTGGAATAATACAAATGAATCAGAATGAGAAATTTTCAATTCTTTTAACTGTTTTCAGAATATTATTATGCTTATTTTCTCAAGTATTACTTTCAAGCAATGGTGATAGCCCTAAAGACCACTCTTCATCAGGAAACCATAAAGATTTTCCAATTGCTTAAAAAATATTTTTAGGTAGTCAAGTGCATTTAGCACTGTAATAGGTTAACTTATATGTTTAAAAATTCCACAATCCAAATATTAAATTTCCGTCAAAAATCATTACAATTTTTGTCACTATCTCATATTTAAATAATGAAATTTGAATTTCAACTGATCTAATAAGCAGAAGTTGAATCTGAGGATTTCACCAGAACAGCTTACCAGAGGTTGGACGTTGAACACTTGTAGATGGAGCTGGTACAGAAGAGAAAGGTTTTGGAGCAGAAGCAGCTGGGCTCTGAAAAAAGTTGGAAGAGATATATTATTGTGTATGTATGTGTGCACACACACATTGAAATTGCTCTTTCTGTTTCTCCATCACTCTTATTATGATACTGTTGTTTGTTTACAGAGACTTAAATATCTTTGTATCCCAAGAGTAATTTTGACCAACTGGAGAAATGTTATGGAAAACTTTCTATCAATGAAATCAACTTATAAGTGCCAAGTTATTTGATACTTTTTCTCTGTAATTCATCTTATAATAGGAAATGATAAAGAAAGTAAGGTGATAATACAAAAAGCTTACCATTTATACACACTAAATTATTATATGATGCCACTAATTAGTATTCAGAATGAATTAACGGAAAACAAATTTTATGGAAGCCATTTTAGTTCATTAATTTAAGGCATGGAAAGTAAATGATCAGATTCCTTTTTGATGATTACTAGAGCTATCAAAATGTCATAGAAGAAAAATTGTTAAATAAAAGTAATGGGAAAGGAGCGTTTGAAGTTAATATATGTTTTCCATCTAATTCAGGGTTTTAGTTTACCATATATTTTGTGCAATGTGTAAACGTTTAGCAAAATTTCAGTGATTTGTTTAGCAAAAGAGAATTATTTTAACCTATGTTAGCTCAATGAAGTCATTCAGTAGGTGTGCTTGTTTTACTTTCTACACTATATGAGCAGTAATCTCACAGATAAACCCCAATTTAACAATACACATTTTCTACATTTGGAACTTATCGATTCACTTCAAGTTTCTAGTAATAATTAAATTTTAAAAGTGTGTTTTTGGAAAATCAAATCTTTTTTATTCCTTTCAGGTAAGAACCTCACTAAATACCCAGTACATATAAAGACCTCATAGATAGGAAGTAAGTACTGATGCTACTCAAGGAAGTTCATTCTTCTTATAATGCTGCTTTGGTTTTTCCATTCAGGAGCTTTCCAACTTAATTATTCAATTTAATAACATTAGTTAACAACCTATGGGTGTTCAGTACTCCTAAATGTGGGTGTATAAGAGAGTGAGAATAAGTATGTATTTTGGTAAGATACTTATTTTCTGAGAGGAGTTTACTTTAGCAAAGTATTCCAGACTCACTTAGGGGGTAATAGAAGTAAACATATTTAAAACTCACCTCCCTGAATACCCCCAAAATGGTATCTCCAACAGCAAGTTGCTTTAAGCAGGTTTATGTTTATATATGGTATGACAGAGAAGATCTTTTTCTCAATTAATTCAATACATTGCTTTTCAGGAAGGTCTGTGCTAACTAGTCTGCATTGGTAGATGTTAGGAATGATGCTTCCTTGAGGTTTAAAACCTTATTTTTTATGCTTAAATGCTTGGGCAATTCATATTCAGCAAATCTGTGCTCAGAAAATTCCACCATTTCAAAAAATCTGTGCTCAGGAAATTCCACCATTTCTAACAAACAACACAAACACAATGAAATCCTCTTGAGGAATCTATTCTGATGGTTATAATCCCTCTTTATAAAGATGGCAGCCCTGATATGAGTTAAAATTTCTCTTAGTTTTCAATAAGTGGTCAGCTCTTCATATGAGACATTCATTCCAGATTTTTCTGAAAAATTAATTAAAGCTGAACTTAAAAAACTACTGAATTTAAAAGATTAGCAACTGCCTGAGAATGATTTTATGCTGGCCGAAGGAGGTGAAGAGGGAGTTCTATGGCACTTGTATAAAAAACTAATTCTGTCGTTGACTAAGTGCATCAAACTCAAAGAAGATTATGGGGGAAGGTAGTAGCCACATACTCTAGCAATACAATTATTTTAATAGAATTTGAGAGGAAACTGTAATTTTGATCAAAGGCAATGCATTTTGTTTTAATTTTGCATTTATTATCAGATGAGCTGAGGTAGGTACTTCCTTTGCATTTCCTAAGAAGTCTAATCAGCTAACAAATTGAATTGGAGTATCTGATGTTCTCCTCTAAGGAATACAGGAGGGCACTTCAAAGCTGATTTATCATAAATACCGAAGTTCATAATGACATACAGCAATTCATATTTTGCAGTTCCTCAATGATTCCATCATATATGGATTGTGGTAGCTGAATTTTTTCATCATATATACTGCACTATACAAAAATCTACACGAGATTTGTACAACTAAGTGAGATTTCCTTCAGTCAAATCTTCCATAATTATGTACTGCAAATTATTTGGCACTTCTTTTTACTGTATTCCATTTGTTAAAAAGGGGTTTTGCTGTATTTGGATAAAAAATCATGATACATCAGATAAAATTATTGAAATGTAATTTAATTAAACTATGTTAAATAATCGCAAAAGCAAGTCATGCGTGCTTTGGGGAGAGAGTACCTGGAAGATGGGACGAGGTGCATGAACATGGCTTGTCCCAACCCTTGGAGCCTGCAACAATGTATATGTCACTAGAAGCACAGACTATATACAGTAATAACTCTTTTACATTAAATGAAAGAAGAAGCAGCTTGTCTTTCCTAAAAGTCATGAGCCAGTCTTTTCTCAGATGTCCACACAAATTAATTCCAATAACCTCACTAAAATGGAGTTGTTCTGTGAATTGAAAAAGTATGAAGGCCAGGTGAGATGACTCACAAGAGCTAACATAAACATCTTTGGAGAGTCTTAGAGTTTTCGAAAGATGTTCACTCACTGAGACAACTCTGCCATGAATGGCTTTGTGGTTGATGAAATGATGGGCACCTACAGAAGAATTTTTCATCCTATAATCTTTCATATGATAATCTATGGGTAAATATCGGACAATTTTCCTTACAAGCATACATTTTGACAAAAACCTTTAAACAGAGAAAAACATTAGATGAAGTGTATTTTACCTGTTTTATACCCTCAAGAATAAGCAAAAAAGATATGCAGCATTTCACCATCAAAATATATAGCCAGAATTATTGATGAAATTAAGTTTAAGAAAGTGTGACATGATATGTCAGAGAGATAAAAAATTTCCTTATTCAATTTCAAGATTGCACTTTAAGATATACCATAACTAAAAATAATGATTTCCACTTGTAGAAACCCCTTGCAGCATGCATATGCAGCGGAATGATCAAGTCAGAAAATGAAAAATAAAGGAAAGAGAAAGGCAGAGAGTCTGGGGCTGTGCCCAAATGTGTTTTTGACATGGAAACAATGTTCAAGCAAAGCTGTAAGCACCAATATGCCAATGGTCACTAGCTGGATTACCACATAATGGCCAGGCCTTATAACCACAGATTTGGCTATGAATTACAACTTGAGAGTGAGAAGATGAAAGGCTGATAAGACCAATGGAACCCATGGAAAAGAAGGAAACAAATAGGAAGCATAGAGACAGAAGCAATAGAAAGTTACCCAAAGCACCAGATACCTAATTTCTTTGAATATTCTCACATTATACCTGATACTCTTTGTGTATGCTGTGATCTGGAAGATCTTTTGCTATGTCAGAGCTTAAGCTGTTTTCTTGAGTCTTTCCGGATACTTTGCTTACATCATTTCCAGGAAGACTTTCTCTACTTCCTTTAGAGAACTCATTCTCTGGAGTATGTTTTCCTGTTTCATGACATTTAAGAGTGACCTTATCAATTTCACTTTGATCCTGTTCAGTAAGTTTCGTACTGTCACTGCAAATATCCATCTCTGCGGGGGACAACTGTAAGTTGTCAAAAACATGTAAACACTGATTCACCAAAAACAAAGAAGACATACAACAGAAAGTATGAAAAAACAACAAACCTTTTGTCTGAAATAAGATAAACAAATAATAATTAAGCACTTTAACAACTAAAACACATTTTACACTATTAAACAATGATACACACAATATTGGCTAGGTACAAGTACCTATTAGTCAAATGCAAGTTTTAAAGAATACATTCCATTTGATTTTAACATATACTATGTAAAACAATATTTCAACTTTAATTATTTTTCAGTATAAATTATTTCCATTAAACTCTGCCTTCTTGATGGTTATGCAACTTATAAAATATAATATATTTTTGTCAAGTAATAGAACAATTTTCAGAGACATTTGACTTACAAGCATGTGTCACTTCTTCCTTGAACAATTAGTTGAAATCACAAATCAATAGCAATATACTATGTAGGTAAATAGAGCACCATATCTGAAGTATATACTTCGTATGTAGTACTCGCATTTTTAGGTACACTTTATCTTCAAGATGATTTCTTTTGGAGTATGTAGAATAGTCTTAGGATGAAATTGCCACATTATCCAAATATTTTGCCGCATATTTAAAAGAAGTCATTGTGCAGACAATTTCCAATGTAAATCTGCTTATTAAAATCATTTTGTCTTATTAAAATTTTTTTTACTAATGAAAATTACTTTCACCGATGCTTACATGGAAAGGTAGAGGAGCCATGGTTCCTGGTTGAGGAGATAATGGTGCAGTAGCAAGTGGTGCTGGTGTTCCTGGGCCTCCAGGAGATGGCACAGAAGGAGATGCAGATATAGCTCCAGCAGGAATCTTTCCACCACTTCAGAAAAAATAACAAAGCTTATTGTTTCCTTACATTACCCACAATCCTCAACTTAAGAAATATTTATCAGTGAGTAATATAGACACCTGTACATTTATAGCTGCTTCTTCAACCCTCTCTACAACACTTTCATCTTATAGTAAAAGATATTCATCATGACCTAATTACGTATGTCCATGGAAATGCAAAGTAGAATATGCATAAAAATGTGTTCAATCTGTGCAAGTTTAAAAAATGGGAAAATAAGGTCATCTGTCAACTGATTAATACTGGTTCATACATAGAGTACTACATTTAATTCATGAATGTCATAGAAAAATTGAAGTGGAATAACTGTTCGTAATTGAGTACCATCAAAATGATTATTATACTTACTCTGGTAATCATTATCAGAATATTAAGTACTTAGCAGAAAGTGTGATATGAAAGAAAACAAAAAAGCATTTCCCATATTATGGGATCCTGAGTTACACCAATTGACCAAAAAGAAGACATGGCACTTGTTACTATGCAAACCTGTTTATTGACTCTCTTTGCCCCAATTGGGCAATCACTGGATTCAATGAATCATTATAAAACCTTTGGGTATAATTTATCAATTTAAAATATTTTTTGAAGTCTTTTACTTCATAAAGAATAGAAAAGTTATTGAGGCAGAGCTCCTTACAAGGAGTAAATGTAAATAAAAAGCTTAAGTATAAGTTACTTACATTCTGTAAGCATTTATAGTTAAGATTTGGTATAAAAAATTAAATCAATAATTAAAAAATGGTTTAATTGGTGTCAGTTAAACAAAAATAATAAATTAACTGCATTCCAGTTTTTCTAGGCAATAAAGATGGTTTTGAGACAATAAAATACTATGTAACTTATTTTATATATGCAGCAAATGACCAACAGGCTGCATTTATGCTAAATTTTTAAATTGGACAAATAATGATCTATAGTTTACATTCAAAGATTCACATTTTTCAGCATCCACGGAGGCTATAAACACTGAAGTATGAACTGAGGTACAATGAGGCCACTAAAATACCTTATTTCCTGGCCCATATGACGCACTTTTTTCTCACAAAAAGTTAATCTAAAATCAGCCTGTGTCTAATGGGCTGAGGTTTTTTCTGATTTCAGGAATAGCCATACTAGTAATTGTAAACAATGTTTGACTCGTGGTTTTTATCTTCTAATCACTGCAGAATCACCTTTCTAGCATTTTTTTGCTTTTCTATCATTCTTTCATAAATTGATACACTTTTACAAATATCATTTCTTTTTTTCATTTATGCACAGCTTACAGCCATGTGCATAATCTTTGCATCATTCACCAGAAAAACCATGGTGCATCTTATAGGCTGATGCATCTAAATATTGCAATATTTAAGGAAAAGACAGGAGGTAGTAGTAGAGTGAAAGAAACAATTTAACAATGGAGCCTAAAGAGGTGTTAAAGAGGTGGAAAGAATATGTTAGCTGGGTATACACTTGGGAGTGTAGACCTAAAGAAGGAGTGCTAGAACTAGAAGAGGAGAGAGAAGTAATAAAAGATGATAAGGATACCATATATTAGAGAGTGAGATAGAAAAATAAATGAATGCATAGGTTCAAGAGCTCTTCTGTGGGTCTCTATTGAGAAGAGGAAGCATTATCCTCATAGTTTCAACAATGGAAAGCTGGGGCTCTTTTAGGTGGACATGGATTTTGAATTAAAGTTATTGTGATCAAGGGTTCTTCTACATATCTCTGACAATATGTCCCTTATCAGGAAACCTAGTTTAGTGCCATTTTCTTCTTCCTTTGTTATAAGGAAATAATATTTTCCACAAAGTAATGTGTTTAACTTTACTAATGTTGATTCATCTTTTATATTTCATGCCGTCTCTTAACCACAATGCTCGCAGAATGCAAGCAACTCTTACTTGTGTATGTGTACATATATCTAATATTATATCATAGAGAATTATATTATAGTATTTCCAGAGGACTTGAATGAAAAGAAGGGAGTATTTTAAATGAGACTTACGGAGGAATGGTCACTGGTTCAAGGTTAGGGGCTGGTGGATGGTGTCTGGCCACAAGCTTGGCATGAATATCACAATATAGCTTATTATTTATGTTGTAATATCCTGCAAGGAAATAATCAAAATCAGCTATGATGTAAAACAAAAGTATTCACACAACTACAAACCACATACCGATAAAAAAGGATTTCATCATGTAATTAACCACTATAATTTCCAGTAAATTATTCTTTAACTTATTGAGTGCTCATAGACTATAGGAGATTATTTTTTTCAACTTCCTATCCTCTTTTCCCAGAAATTTAAAGGAGTTTATAGGTCACAATTTACATTTAATAAGAAATATTTAAAAAAGTAGTATCTCAAAGAATATACATTCATCAGCTTAAGATAGTTTTCCTTTGGTTTTAGGTGATTATATTGATAATGACATCAGGTCTAACAATAGTGATGTAAGTCAAAATGTATTTGTACAATATCTTCTCCAAAAACTCAAAGTTATATCCATTTTGCATCAGAATTGCACAGAAAGTAAAACAATCATATTTCTTTAAGTCCATCACACATAGCTGAAAGTTATACCCACTGTTTTCTGAGCAATTTATAACCCAAGTTCCTTCTAATTAGCTCTTCCTCACTTGAGCTTTGCTTTTCATGGAACTATCCAGCTATTCTTTTCCTGTTTTATGAAGAGGTACCACTATTTGCGACAAGAATATTTTGACTCCTAAGATATTTTGACTGTGTTATTTTATTGGAAAGACATTATTCCAGTTAAATCTTAGGAAAAAAAAAATATATATATTTTTTTTTCAGAAGATAATCAATTTTAATTGTAAAAACGTTATTATGTAAGACTGATATTCTAATATTTTGATTTATTTATTATTATTATGGATAATGATCCCAGACATGAGCAGGAAAAAGATGGATGAAGCAGGAATAAACAAAATTCTTCAAAAATCTGCTATTTGCATTGATCTGATTTTGATGATGAAGAGCAAATTATTTTTTCTGATGATGAAGAAGAAAAGAGCAAAGAAGATTCATCCCATTCATTAGTGCAGCAGTACATTATGGGCATATGTATGGAATAGAATGAACTTTTATGAAGTGCTCAGTTCTCTTTTCAGCTTCTTTTCTTTATTTCTTAAAGGTGAAAATGGTGTCTAAGGTAGGAGGTAATGCTTATGTAAACAGTTATGTCAGTAAACTATTTATGTTCTGTGACTGCTTTAAGCAACTGCAATCAGTTTCAGTGTTTCAAATTATTTGAATTCCCCAGGTTTGATGCCAGGTTATTCATGAGGCCTTCTTTCAGAAATGCACGAAAAATTAATTTTTATCATCTGAGAAGTTCCTTTGTTTGAATGAAGATACAATAATTAAAGAATATCTCCACCCTGCTAAGACTAAGAAGAATTCAATTATTGTATCTTTGTTCAAACAAAGGAACTTTTCAGGTGATAAAAATTAATTTTTCCAGCATTTCTGAATGAATGATGATACATTCATACATACACATACATAACTGATGAATATGATAGGAATACCCTGACTTTGAGGAAAATATTTTTGAAATTTTCAACAGTTTATTCAGACAAAAGGATGAACACTAAACGTTAAGGAGTGATAAATTTTAAATGCTATAATTTGAAATGATAATGAAGTACTTCAAATTTGAATTTGCATACCAATACTTACCAACATTTTTCAATGATGTTCCACAGGTTGCACATTTGAAGCACTCAACGTGAAGATTCTTATCCTTTATTCGAACAAACACTCCCCTGTAAAATCAATAAATCCCTTAGTACATTCACTACAAAGAAAATCCAAAATAATATCCTTAAAATGATTGAAACTCAAATAATGCTTCATACTTATTATTGTCCCAAATTTTACTTATGCTTTGGCAAATTAAAGCAAGCCATTGTCATGGAGATATGGAGAAGTTCTGTAAAAATGAAATGAAACTAAATAATGACTGAAACCATGAAATTCTTCCATCTAAATAGACTAACTTTTCACAATTCTTCTGATAAAACAATTTTTAAATTATAAATCATAAGTACACTAATACATACATTCATATCTCATCAATGGGCTGCTCTATGAATGGATTGCTTTCTTATCATAATTAGACAAAAAGAAATAAATGACATAAGAATTGGGTGCTGCATTAAATTCCTTCAGCTTAGGCCATAAATCTCCTATTCTGGGACATGGAAATGTAACTAAATAGTATAAAAACATTTTCATTATAATTTTACATTTGAAAACTCGAATTTCGTGTAAATCACCCCTCTTAGATAGTGATATATTTTCAGATTCAATGATTCAAAAACAAAGGTTACATTTCCCACTTAATGACAAGGTGGAGAAGATTGAAAATTACTTAGTAGATGATAATTAGAAAAATTGGAATTTTTAAATTGCATCAAGCAAGGTTAATTTGGAACTCTACACAAAGTTACTATGTTACATAAAATTTCTATTCGTTTTGAGATAAAAACTTAAATTTCTGATGAGGGATTCATTAAAGAGTCTTGCTTCCAAGTGGCTCATTTCCATAGTTAATATAAATCACAATAAGACAATTATGCTGCTCAGTATAAAACTCAATTTTTGCACATTTTTGAAGGAGAAGAAATTGAAAATGTGAGGGTGTGCTCCTGAGGTTGACAGTATCTAATAATTTGCAAAAATTATCCAACTTGTGCAGCTCTAACAAATCAAACAGCTAAAAAAGAGCAGTTTGGGAGAGATAGAATGCAGGTATAAGTATGAGATAGTGGTTATAATAAAAAAAACAAACTTTAAAATACATAATGGTGATTGAAAATTTCTGTTAAATTGGATAGTTTCCATTTACAATATTTGAAGATTTTCAAAAAAAGAAAATGGACAATCAAAAAATTGCTGATATAAGTATAGAAGCAACAGCAGAAAAAAAAATTCCAAAATAGCAGCAACCATAGGAAAAATGGACAAAAAAGTGGACATGATTTCCAAAAAAGTACAGACACAGAGACTCTGTAGACTAATATTTAACGAATTGTCACAAAAGAGGTACATTACAAAAAATAAGGATTCATTTGGAAAAAGGCATCTTGTCAATCACTAACAAAATGTATCTTGTAATCCACAGGATTTTAAGGATGTTTATGTTTTCCATGAAAAAGCTATTGGATTGAATTAAATTATGATATGTGAACTTGTGTATGCTAAGCAAAAGTAAGATTGGGAAAAATCAATTTTGTATTTCTCACTTTTCTTAATATGAATAATCAATAATCCATAAAAATTGAACCATAAAGATTTAATACCAGTTTTAAATCTATTTTTATAAATATGTGATATTACTCTTGAGTGAAAATTATATATTTATTCTTTAGCAATAGTTTTTACATTGAAAAGGAATTATTATACCCATTTTCAAATTACAGCAGAATTGCTGCTTCAAAAACTTGTTTTAGGAGGAATATGGAATTACAAATCAAAAGGCAGTAACCTTGTAGGAATCCATAACAAACATAATCAAATTTCTGCAAGTTAGTAAGTTATGGAATTAGATAATGATTCAAAACAGAGGCAACACTCAAACATCGCTGAGAGATTAAAGAAAAAATTTTCTTTTGACTTTCAAATCTCAATACCTAGTAATGACCTAATTAATACTAAGTATTTAAAAGAAATGAATAAAGATCATAAATCTACCTCGGGAAATTAATTAACTCTTACATTAAACAAACAGAGGTTACAATAAGTTCATGATATCAGCTGTGTGATATTATTTTTTATTAATCATTGCCAACAAATATTTTTTATTATTTAAATTTTGGCATTGGACTATCTTAGGAAAGTATGAGAATTGTGATGTATTCAAAAAGAGAATAAAATATAAACATCTAGAACTATTTTTGGGAGAAATGCATATTTTGAGTTACATGATATCAATATTTAATATCATAGCTTTCTAATGAAATCAGTTTACAATTTAATTCTATTTTTTAACAAAGCTTTGACGAATTGGCAACTTTTGTGTTTCCTCTCATAAGTACATAAAATCTACTTCAATTTACTTCCATCGCATGAAACGCAATCTAACTCCCTAAGAAAATTTGAGTGTGCCCAAGTTATTTGTCATTTCATCACTTCTGAAAAATGCAAGCTTTTAAGGCCTTTCTAATATTTGTATGGATTTTGTAAAAATAGAAACAAGTGGAATTACCAATTTAAAGCATCATTTCAAGGCATGATACACTAAACTTTCTCAGCAGCAATTCCTTGATAAGAATTGAAGGCTCTTTCATTTTGACTTCAATTTCAACTGACTGCAAAATCTTCATTTTGATGAGAATGCTGAGATGATACAGCAAATGATTTTACCGTCAATGCATTCCATCCATCTCAAACAATTACGTGGTTGCCCTTTAAATTTGACTAAATGTCATCTCACAAATTCTTTCTCCCAAAGGATCTGGAGGACTTTTCTGGCAAATGTAGCATCATAGGATAATACAACAAGGAGTGACTAAAATTCAATTTGTGAGACAGTAGGCACCAAAACAGTCATGCTTTGACATAGAAATGAAACGACGCATTAACTCACACAATGGGTCCCTCACAGCCTGAGCATTTCACCTCTGTGACAGTTGGTGCATCCAGAGAACTACTTGCAGGATTGGGGCATTTTGTCTCTTCGTTGGACTCTGTTTGTTGGGGTACTGGAGGCTCTGGCAGTTTAGGAAGCTCAGGAGAGGGGACATTTTGCGGCACTTGGAGTGGGGGGAAAGGTGCTTCGGTTTGTGGATTGGGTAGAGGGGCAGGTGCTTGGAACTGAGGGAGAGGTGCTTTGGTTTGTTGGATGGGTTGAGGAGCAGGTGAAGGGATATTTCGTGGCACTTGGAATTGGGGGAAATGGGATTCGGTTTGTGGTTTGGATTGGGGAGCAGGTGAGGGAGATAATGCCCGAGTAGGGGTCATAGACTTGGCAGGAAATTTGAGAGACACGCCTAAGAAGTTGGTTGGATGAGCTTCAGATTGTATATGAGGAGAGGGCAATCATGTTTGAAATGAACAAAATGAAGCAATGGTATTAATCTTTGCCAATAGCCAAAATTAAAGAAAAATAAATTGTAACAGTTTTAGTTGAATTTATTTTGTTAGTTTGACCTGAACAAGAAATGTAACGATCTCCATGATTTATTTGAACCATTGTGATTTCTCCAAAGCAGCAACAAATCACCTCCATGTCCATGTTTTGTTAAACAATGGAAGAACACAAATAACAATTCCCTGCTTAAGAAGTTTTTTTGCTTTAAAAAATCTGGGCCTCTAGCTAGCCTTGTTGGTAACGCTTGCATCTTTGATGAAAGTGGTTCTGGGCCC
Source organism: Ladona fulva (assembly GCA_000376725.2). Lineage (NCBI taxonomy): Eukaryota > Metazoa > Arthropoda > Insecta > Odonata > Libellulidae > Ladona > Ladona fulva. The sequence goes on along the minus strand of KZ308221.1, from coordinate 663,840 downwards.
AATTCCTGGTAGGGGTTCAAGTGTGAAATTACCCTAGCTATTGAAGCACTTTTAAAATTACTAATGCTATTGTTTTAAAAATTTAAATGCTTAATACCCAACCCATCATAAGGAGACAATTTGTTTCTTATATATGGTAAAGTGATTGAGACAAGACAAGGAAAGAGATATACGGAAAGGAAGAAAATCCAAACTAGATTATACAAATTAAGTATTGCAGAAACTCAAAACTATCGTTTAAACTTAGAAACTGTAATAATTATACTGTTTGAAAGTTGATAAATGAACCAAAAATCTGATACCACGTTTCCCCAAAAATAAGTTATGACATGATTTTCCAGGATATTCTTAATATAAGCCCCCCCCCCAAACATATGTCCTAGTTGAGGTCATCAGCCAGATGGAGATTTTAAAATCAAGCATAGAAGTCTAACTTTGTGGAATGGAAATGCTATGAAAATTTGTTTCCATTCCTGGTGGATTTTGTTTGTCTCTTTGTAAGGTTGATACACATGATGGAAGTAATGGATTGTGAAGTAATGATTACGTAAATAAATAAATAAGAATCATAATTTTAACATTAGTTCATTAAGACATCTTGTGCGATATATTTTTGTACTTGAATAAGTGTAGATTTTTGCAAAAGAAAAAATAAGACCCCATGAAAATAGGCCCTAAGACATCTTTTAGACCAAAAATGAGATAGTAAGTTATAATAATATAACTAAGTAAGTTATACGTTTACTTATCTAAAACAGATCTATGTGTGTAATACATGGCTTGGCATATAAGTTTTTTTCATGAAGAAAGTACATATATTCAATTTTCCTAGCATTTATTTTCATTCTATTTTTCTTCTCCAATTTCATGGCAGTTATTTCATCTTGGAATGTCCAGTAGTTTTCTTCATTACAAATTATAGATCAACAAAATTATGTTTCAATGCCATTAATGTATATTAACAAGAGTTGGAATTTTGAATAAATTCTGGCGATATCTGGTGGAACTTCTCCATGTTTAGTAAATAAAAACACAATCTGACTCCGTCCACAGAAAATATATTTGATAAAAACACAACCAGTTTCGAGGGTACTACCTCATGATCAGCCACCATTGTGTTTTCATCAAATATATTTTCTGTGGACGGAGTCAGATTGTGTTTTTATTTCCTAGTTGGGATTTTATTAAGTAATAGATAGTGAGGAGAGATTAAACCTCCATCAGCTTCCACTCCTCTAACTAGTATGCCATGGCATAGGCATGCACATGACACATGCACACATGCAGCCATGGCATAGACCATATAAGCTACAACTTGCAGAAAATAACCTCCTCTAATCCCCATTTCAGTATTATAAAACCATGGATCATTTTCCAGAAACATTCCCAGAGAGGATGTAATACTACATTATTTTTTCTGTTCACAAATGAGCAATGGATATTAAACTTACAAATCAGCAGTAAATTACCTCATTTCATTTTCTAACTTATATACAGAAGCTACACAACATGTTTTCCCTATTTAACGAGACACACATGTAGGGTATCAGTATTAAGAAAAAGAATTCCAAGCATCATCCTATTGTGTAACAACCTAGATTGAACTTGTAGGTATCCAGATTATTCATACACCTTGATTTATTCCAACAAATATTTTGCAATTTCTAGAATATATTAGAGGTGGTTACATTAAAGCAATACTTATTTCCTGAAGCAGAGTTTTGTAAAACTAAATTGACATCATACTTCTGGCAAACATTTGATAAGTAGCTATGGATATTATTCACTACTACACGTTCCTTAAGGAGGTAGTCCACATTGGAATTTTGTACAAATTCAATTTTAATGCTTTATGTCCCATGAGACACTTACAGAAGTTAGTGTTATTGATTTCTGATAAAGATCAGAATAGTAGAAGTCATTAGCAATCTTTTTCTAGTAATTCAATGCATGAACTTGCTAGGCATATTCCAATAGTTAATTCACCATGTTTTGTTTTTACATGCATTTCTGAAGCAACATTTTGGGAACTTGACTATTAAGAAGAAATATTTACCACTTTATTTTTTTACGATTGTGCTACAAAACTCCGGGTCTGGATTGTAATTGTAATATTGGGAATAAATTTTTCTAACCTAAGGAATAGCATCTTTTTAAAAAAAGCATTCCCTAGACCAATCCAACCAGAAGAAGTTTATTGAAGAAATTCCTCATAACCTTGTTTATTTGCCATATGATTTGAGCAGAGTAAACTAATATCAGCCAACTTATCCAATGACATGGATTACACAGGTAATGTTATAGATATTGCAAAATGTAACAATAACAGAAAAAATATATATAAGAATAATACCTGCATCAACTCCTATAGAGGTGAATAATGAAATATGGTGAATATGGAGGTTAATGCACTGCAGTTATTACATTTGTGTGGGAGCTGACACTCTGCAGTGATGTGTGATGTGGGAGTTGATGCACCCCATTCCTCAAAGGGATGCCATGGCATGGACTTTACTTAACATGTATAAGGTATCAAAAGTATAGTTAGTTACAAAAACCTATGATACAACACCTATAACAGATATGAAAGCTATGAGAGGGCAAGTGAGGTTCCTATGCTCTTACTTTTGGCATATTTGTAAGGCTTTTGTGACATTATCATTGTAACTACTAGCTAATATTTATGGTTTCATGGTAATACAATAGTAGAATAATACAATGATGGCATGGAAAATAGATTTCCTTATTTGCTGAGGCCTGTAGGTGGATTTCATGAAAGCCTCTTCAGCCAGCCCTCATTCAAAAATATGAATATAAACAAAGAATCAATGCCACCAGATCTAACATCTGACAAATGCTTCTTTGGGAATGATCAAATACTCTTATAGTGAAAATAATGTTTAGGGTGATTTTAGCAGCAATGACTCATTGATGAATTATTTTTAACATTTAAGTTACTAAAAGAATGCAACAGTCTCCTTGAATCCAATGAATTTCATAAATCATAAATCCTGGTCACACAATTTATCAGATTTTTAGGAAATTTAATTTAATTTTTAGGATATGTATTATTTTTAGGATGTTTTAGAATGCTCATTGAGAGTATCTGAGTTAATTCACAGAAAATTTTGTGCTGATAATTCAAATATATTCAATTTATTATTGTGCTGCTATTGGTATCCTCTCAGTATAGAATGCAAATTTCAAAACCGTCAAAAAACTTCTTTGCAGGGCTTTAATGTTATTTGTTTTCTTATTTTTACACAGAACTGACAATATCTGATGAGTTAGATTATTTCAAATAGTTGTTTTAACATAAATTATTGACAAAACTGACTGGAATGGAAACTTATTTATTAAATAATTATTAATGGCTATAAAATTCACCAGAGAAGTTTTTACAACTAATCTTAAAAATGGGATCATTAATTATCAGGAATGAGTTGTTCTAACATGAAGAACACCTGAACTTAGTTGAAGGTGAAAAATTCAGGAACAATGGTCCACCTTTTCTAAGAAGGGAAAAAACTGAATCATTCCACAAGAAGTATTATTTAAATCAAATTGTCTTTAACTATTTAATACTCAACATCTGGTGCTTTCTTCAAATAACACTCTGTATTTATCATATCATTGCAGGAAAAGAATTAAGAAGTGAAATGTATTATCTTCATGAATACCTACAGGAAGAAGAAGTCTTTAAAACTGATTAGGGAGCTAACAACAGTACATTTTCAAATTAAGTTTGTTAGGTGTTGCTATAAAATTGTTTATTTTGAATATAATAAATGTTTATAAAGAAATGAATATCAGCTACAAAAAATAATATTAATGATGGCAATCCTTGATAATTGAATCACTTGATACAATCCAGTAAGCTCCTGTGTTAAAGAGATGAAGTGAGTTTGGATTTCAACAAATTATTTTCTAGGAATTAAAGAAAGAAGCTGCATGCCATTTTTAAGAATGCAGATGTGAGTTTCTTCTAAGCAAGGGGGCTAAGCTAAGTGTCACCAAAATCCAGCAAAAGTATTTGAAAGAACAAAAGGGAATGGAATATAATTTTTCACAACAAGGAAGGGATATTACATCTGAAAGTCCTGCAAGGGTAAAAGAAGTAGAACCAAAACTAATTTCCTTGTTAGGCATAATGTTCAATAGTCGTAAAAGTCGTCTACTTATGAAAGCTATATTTGAATAAAGAAACTAAGAAATATTCTAAATAAAATGATATGTATAAAAAAATAAGGCCAAAAAAGGAGTCAATTAGATTTTATTCTTTTCGATCTATTCAATGCATTTCAATTTCAATCAATTCAATTTTTTCTTTTCTTTTCAATCTTTATCCTTATGTCTATCCTGAATTGCATTGATTTTGTTGAATGATTTTCCTGAATGATCTCTGTCATGGTAGTTATCAGTTTTAAGTTCCATTTCATTTCACAATTGATTTGCCTTTTTTCACCACACTTCAAAACACTCATAATTTACAAAGTATTATTAACTAGCAAAAAGAAATTTTTATTCCACACAAATCAAGGATACATGTGTGTCCAATAATGAAACCTATTGCATGAAAAGATAATCCCAAAATGACTTTCAAAAAACATCAAGCCTAAAATCTTTACTGATCCTATCCATGCCTGCTTCACATTTTACAGAGTCTTGGAAAATGGACTTTGGCATAAAGTGAACTTCTAAAATTGGATAACTATAATCAAGGCTATGGTAATATTTGAAAGTTTTCATAAGAAATACAGTTATGCTGTAGTATACATATCTACAGCAAGATCACTAAGTCATGCACATGGACAGTGAATACTTTCATTTATTGGTACCATTTACTCAAATTGTCTCAGATTTTGGTGGTACTAAGCAAAGCTCTCAGTAGCCAAGGATTGAATGATGCCTTTTACATCAAGCGATGCATAAAAGTTCTGCGAAGCATACCAATGTAAGTGACATTATTAAGCATTCTGCATGGTTCTGCGAGAGCTGCCAGAGCTGCACCAGTGGCCTGTGTCTGTACTTACACAATCAGTCTCTCACAATCTGCACAGATATTCTGTCCTGGGGGCAAAGAAGTCTTGGGGATGGGAGAGGAAGATTGGTCTGAGGATGGGGCCTTGTTCTCAGGAGCTGAAACATGCCTCAATCCAGCTAAAGGGTAGACGGCTGAACTCCTTGTGCCACCACTCACGTCTGCATCTGATGGTGCATACCAATACATTTGAGTATTTTACCATGGCAAATAAAATATTAATACCTTCTTTTCACAATAAACATAAATTTAACCACTCATTAGCAAATGAAAAATGTCCATTTTTTGCCCAATAACATAATAGAAAATATTCATCATTACAAAATAAATATTCAGCCATGCCTTGAACATCTAGACTTTAAGATACTAAGAAATTTTTTGACACTTAGAAAATTTCTTAATGATGAATGGAGCAATAAATAGTAAGCAAGATGCATTTAAGCAAAAAATGGATTTTCTATTGACAAAATTTCATTCTGGATTCCCAGAATCATAATTCTGATTTCATGATTTGTAGAATAATAACTTATCAGACAATGAAAAACAAACAAAACACAGAAAACACAAAAACAAAAAATGTTGTGCCCTTTAAAGGAAAATTACAAAAAATATTTTGTACTTGCTACATGAAGAAGGAATGAAAATGTTGACAGAGAATGTTAAGAAGAAGAAGAAACCATTAAGGGACACCTTTCCTCAAGGAAACCTTTGGAAAAAAATAGAAGCAAAGAATTATGAATTTTCAATATCACACAAAGAAGGTAAAGAGAAAGCTCAGTAAAACAAGAGTAAAGCATATAAGTATAGTAATGAAAAACAATTACCTCACATTAAATATTGTTCACATGCTTTGATTGGAATGTTATAGAATAAAAAGATAGATAAACCTAAACTTATGCCTTTCAAAATTGTTTGACAGGTATTTTTTTAATTATAACTATTAATATTTACTTTTAAAGAGCTTTGGCCTTATTAATCTTTTATATTCTCTGAAAAATGTAATCTCAGAACTTGGCAAAATTATTATACTCTGCACCTTTGCAATTATCATAATTTACAAGCATTAAATTATAGTTAAATAATGGAAACATTTTTATTCACCTTGAATTTGATTTCAGAGATCAATGCAGTTAAGAAATGCAGGATTAAAAATAAACAAATGTAGAGGGAGATAAAGGAGGCCTAAAGGGTTGAGACGACAAACAACTCAATTGAATAATAGGGGGCAGATGATAACAAACATTGATACTTTCGAACTCACAAGCTTACCATAAAATATATTCAGCGTATGTAGATAGACAGGTGATTGAGCAAAATATGCTTTCTGATTTTAAACCTAGGTTGTCATGAATATGAAAAGCATAAGTAAAGTGCTTTAATAAAAAAATAGCAATTAAATGCAACTAAAACTAATGAAGGGACTGGCTATAACATTCTACATCTTCCAGGAATTAATAAAATTATTCCCTGAATATTACTCTTTAACATGCCAATGAAAGAAATTCACATACCTTACTTCACACAGCTGAGCTCAGGCAATCCCATGTGAGAATGACAAATATGAATGACAAGTTTTAGTGCCCCCATAGATCATGCAGGTAGTTTAATTTTTTGAAACGGCATTAACTCAGAATGTATAGTTACTACTTTAACCTTCCAGAATTCATTGAGTTAACAGTATTGTGTATTGTGATATGAAAGCTGCATCTTCTGAATTAAATAAATTATTGATGAAAAAGAATATTTTCTGCAAATTTATAAGAGATTGATTTATGTAACAGTTTATTGACTTCCTGAGGAATGATCAAGAAAGTAAGAAGCAACTGACAAGAACCAGATTTTTCTTTTCCTTAGTTTTTGAAAACAGAAAGGTTTCTTTAGTGATTTTTTATCCAAAAGAAGAAAACTTTTTCTGGACCAAAATATAGCTTCAGAATTAACTAGAAGACTTTCAATGAGATGCAGTAATGAGAATTATAGAATAAAATTCATCTAAAAATATAGCAAACACAAAAGGGACGGAGGAATCTACTTTAAACTCAAACAAGTAATTTGTTGTTTGTTGCCAAAATGCAACTAAACTTGACTGTACATCAAACCAAATCAGTCATTCAAAAATAACCTCATCGAAAATTGAACCCCCTTTGATGCAACAGCTAAGTAAGCTGAAGAAATTACTTAATTTCATAATTTATTAGAGAATAAATTACTCCCTAAGACCATATGGCAGTATACCCAGCAAGGGAACATGGTAGATGTAGTAATGCAACTGTCCGTGAACTATGTCAATGATGACATACCTTCTCCGTCGTCCAATGCAGCCTGGAGCTTCAGAAATGTTTGAGACTGAATATAGTTAGTCTTAGAGGAGTTGTTAGACTTGGCAGTATCAGGAATATCAACACAAGGAGGTAAGCAATCATTTTCTTTGCTGCTACCTGCTTCTGGTTCATGTGGTTCCTTGTCTATTTCCTGCAGCATTTTGAAAACTTCACTCTTTGCAGCATCATAATTCCTCTCATTCTTTTTGAAGTTTACCCTGAAATAGAAATAATTCTTTTAAGAGATTATATGTACAATAAGTTAGTTGTTTTAGGTATGCAGCTACCTAATCAATCTCTGAATTATTTTTATTTATTCCTTTTCTTTTATAATTTTCTTGTATGAAATTACATTGATATAATATTCCTCTCTTCCTTTCAGAAAATTCTCATTGATGTAATTAAAAGAAGTTATTTGAGAATATGAGAAGCTAAGAAAGAATTTATCTTTGTTCCTATTCCTCCTTCATAAGAGAATGTAGATTTAAATCTATATCTTGTCTTTTTCATCTTAATTTGTAGGTTGTGGTGCAAAGGAAACATTCAAGTAACTTAAGACTGCATTGTGGATGATGGACTGATTATGGACATAGAATTTGCCATTAATGAGCAACACATTTGGCATATATACAGTCAAAATTAAAAAGCAGTGATACTCAAGGATGTGAGTCCTTTGATCCATCCTTTGATTAATAATTAACTTTTTGAAAATTACTCACCATTGCTGTTCTTCAATTTTTTACTATGCAAAATGTATATAACTTCAGATAAATGGGTTAAGAGGAAAGAAGTAGCATAAGATAACTTTTCAAAATCTATCAAATTTATAACAAAAATAAAATTTTTTTCAGCAAAAATATATAAACAAATATAAAGGATTATAAAAAAAACATACCCAAGAACTCCTCCTGCAAGAACCTCAGCCTGCGCAGATAAAGTTTCAGCAATTGTTTCTTCACTATACATTCCAACCGGAGTGTTGTACTGTTTGTTGACAATTGCCTTCACAGTGGGTTCTGTTCCGTTCATCTATATAAGGATTTATACCATTAGCTCATTAAAATAGCAAATACTGTAATACTATGGAATTCCAAACTTGTTAAGTCTTGCAAATATGCTATATAATAAGTATTGGAGAATGAAATAAATGTAATTTATCTTTATTAAATTGGAATTTATTGGCCAACTCCAGTATGTTTCTAGCATTCAACAAGTTTCAAATTATAATTTCTTTCTCTGATATACCAATGTAACTTTTAATTGATAGACATTCAAAGATATATAAAATCCAAGTTTAAGTTGGAACAAATTATTTTGAAAGATATTTTCTGATACTCTGGAAATTATTCATTACTGAATTCTCTTAATATCTTTACTAGAGAGAGCTTTCTATTCTGAATTATGTCAGTCACTCTGTAAAAAGTCACTCATGTAAAAAAATGCAATGCATCAAAAATGCAGGATTTTTCCTAGACTTATAATGTTAATACATTCTTTTATA